>JAIPRN010000585.1:53944-76670 GCA_025469175.1 Geopemphigus sp. TES_GeoC_2020
CGAAACCGTCGAAATTAAATCCCCGAAATATGCCCCCCCCCCCCCCGGTGTTAAAACAAAAATCCGTTCGGAAAAAAATTCGCTAGCCCGATATAACGCGTAAGACGTCGGTTCGGTAATGGTGGTAATTGTCCGTTGGAACGAGCGTCGGCGCGTTACCCAAGAGAGGGCACGACGACAATCGTATCGATTATATTATAATCGGCGCGAACGTCCGAAATCGGGGAATCCGACGAAATGCGCGAATCGGAGCCCAAACGTCGTCGAATAACGTCTACGAAATTCGTCGTGATTGAAAATGCGCGCGCGTACGGTATTCGCGGTGGTCGTTTCGAAAGTTCCGTAATTGTCGAAAACGAAATCAGGGCGGGCGGACGTGGTTAAAAAACCACCGGGATTATCGACGCGATATTGTCCCCCACCGAAGTGTTCTATACGGGAACGTATGTATGTCGTCGTCGTACCGGACGATCGCGCGGAGTTCGTTTTTGTCGAATTTCCGAACGAACCGATACGCCAGAAAACGCCAGTGTACCTTAAATACGGACGGCACGAACGACGAGAAAAACGAAAAAACGGCGAATTCGTGCACGTTTTCGAAACGAATGACCCCAAGAGAAGGTCGTAGCCTTCGGCCGGATCACTTTCACGCCGACAAGGCCGTCGCGTTCGGCGTGTCGACTCCCCGGCGCTGTTGTCGCGGTCGGGTTACACTTATCGTGCGCGCGGGCGCGGAGAGAGGACACGCCGTCGTACACCTGTACAACGAGCAATTAAGTACGACCGTGCGTGTGTGTGTGTGTGTGTGTGTGGGCGATGGTCGTGAACGTATTTTGCGCGCGCGAAATTACCATACAGGGTGCCCTCCTCCCCCCACCTTCCACATCCCTCCCCTATGGAAAGACGTCGACAAGTTTCGCGGGAGAACACGACGACGACCACATCGGCCAGGTGGTGGGGAGGTGCCTGGATCGCGGAGGGAGACGCGGCGACGGGTGTCCTTGTCCGTTCAATGGCTACGCGTCGGAATACGTAAATCTCCTCCACGAGTATATTATTATTATTATTATTAGAGTACCTACGCGTTCGTTTTAATGTAATAATAATACGCGTTCGGATTTGTTTTGTTGTTGTTGTTGTTGTTGTCGTCGTCGTCGTCGCGGTTATTTTACCGTCCCAGAGCGAAAACAAAAAAAACAAAAAAAAACCGTTTTTAGAATCGCCGGTGTTCACCCGTCGTATATATTAGTTAAGGTCATCACACCCGAGCGCTCGCGTTTCGGAAAACGAATAGCGTTTTTCGGTAGACGCGCTCGTCCCGTAAATGTTCGGGTTTTTCGTGCACGCCCTCCCTAGCATCACCCCGCTCCCACCCCGATCCCCACCGGGATTAAACGTTTGTGCATTCGTTATTTGTCGAGACGACGTACCGTACGTTTACCGCGAAAGCCGTTCGTTATTTCGTCGATCGTTTCGGAACACAATCGCGCGGAAAACTAGAAATTCGAACGGAAAACGGGAAGAAAAAAAAAAAAACACCCGACCGCGCCCGATCAATACCCAACGAATAGAACGATATATGCGCGCGGTCAGTAAACGCGACGCGCCTTCGAATCCCGTACGCTTTTTCATTTCCGTACCGCGCGCGATTTTGTGCGCGTGTGTTTGCGCACGTGCGCGAAACGGCGTAATGTGGTAAGACCGCTTACAGGCGCGACGACGAACGTTTACTGTGGCGCGCACGTGTCGCTCGCTCCTTCCGTCCGCGGTTTTCCCGAGCGAATGGGTTACGTGTACGCCGGCGGTTTTTCGTACCGTTTCGCCCGACGAATACTGCCGGCCGTCCGGCGTGTATCGCGCCCGTTGTTATTTAACGCGCGTGTTCGTCACGGGCTAGTTGGACGCCGTAACGTATTACCGAACGCGGTTAGGCCGTTACGCGGCGGTTTCATTTTCAATACGTCGCTTGTCCGCCGCGTTCGCCGTCGATAATTTCGTTCCCGGTGGTTCGGACGGGGCTATACAATCGTGATAATCCCTGGACGGCAGTCGTCGGCCGGCGTACGGTGAGACGGTACGATGGACGAACCGTCTGGGAATTATCGTTGGGTCGTTCACGAGTACGAACCAAAGTGGCGTCGGCGTTAAACGCGACAACGAGAGAGGCCCTGGTCGACGATCGCGCCGGCCGTGTTTCTCGCCGTTGGAAAATGTTCGAAAAACAAACCGTTGCCCGGGACGTTCGTGTACAAGTAAAAAGCGAAAAAACGAAACGCGCGTCCTCGTCACGGCGCGAACACGTCCGGGAGAGGCTCGCGAGGTGTATATGCACGCACACCGCAGTCCGCGACCGTCGGTTCACCCCGATTGAACGTCTCGTCCGAGACCCACATTTCTCGATCGTTCAGGGACTATCCGACCGACCGTGCAATCGATTCGCACAGACCGCCGCCGCCGCGGCGAGATCGTTTTTTTTTTTTGCGCCGTCGGCGCGGAGGTCGCGCGGAAAAACCGACGACCGAGAGAAAGCGATCACGATACACGGGACGGTGTACACGCGACGGGAAAACAACGGGAACGACGGACGCGCGAATTTTCCGTAGATCTCCCGCTGGCGGCGGCGGTGTAACGTAATAGTGTGTGTGTGTGAAATGAAAGGTGTATGGTCGAACTGAAAATAAAAATCGCGTCGAAGGTGAAAGTACACGGCGGATCGGTGCGTGTGTGCGTATCTAGACAACTGTTTTTCGATTACATTTTCGCGTTTCTCTTTTTTTTTTTTTTTTACAGTTTTTATTATTATAGTTGTCCCGTTATTTATATATATATATATATAAAATTTATTACGGCCGCGACCGTATAGTATTTGCCTACCACATATTTATCTACACACACGCGTTTATATACACAACGATATACGTACGACTTGTACTCGTATTTAGCTGATAATTGTCGTCGTAATGTTATCGTAAACACACTCGCTATATATATATATATATTATACGTAAAACGTTCACCTACGCGATATGTGTGTGTGTGTGTTTACACGGGGAAGGAATTACTCTACTCGAGTGTACTGAAAACTATTATATTTATATACGTACGTTATCGACCGACGTGTATCCGGCAAACTGCAAAAGTCCGGGACCGTTGCAATAATCATATCGTTTTTATGTAGGTCACCTAATTCGTTATTATTTGTTTTATATATATATATATATATATAACACGGATAATATATCCACCGACCACCGTCTTCGTGCGACGCCACAAATGGGTCAAGTCGATATTACTCGCGTTGCAGCGCGCACATGCACTTATACACGCACGCGCGCGCGCACACACACACCTACACACTGATATCGTGTAATATATACCGGGGGGGGGGGGAAAGACCGAGACGCGGTCGGTTCGTTTTATAAACAACGGTACGTAAAGGAAATAAAAAACGTTAAGGGAATTTTTTACGTTTCGCGTACGTTCGTATTCGAACAACCGGCCAAATCGTTCGCGGTCCCGATTACGGTTTTCGTGTAGCGCGCGCCCATAATTAATCAAACGTGCCCCCCCCCCATTCCTCCTCCCCCGGGTATTTACGGCCGTTATACCAATTTCGAGAGTGGGCTAACGAAATCGGTTCGCCGCGTCTCCGAGGGGAGACATTCGGAAATAACGTCCACACTTCCCGCGCGCTCGTTAACCATGTATATACAAACACCCCGTATACACACACACACATACGCGCACGGTCTATAACCTCGCCGCGTACGCCTATTTTACGCTGGTCGGTTTTTATTTACGCGTATAAGTCGCGAATAAATGTCACTGTGTGTGTGTGTGTGTGTGTGTGTATCTATAGCCTTAGAATTCAAGGTGTATGTGAAGGTAACGTGTAAACAGACGTCGCAGCAACCGTCATGAACGCGTCGAAGGTTGTCGTTGGCCGAACAATGTCATTAGCATTAGATGGTGCGATTCGATTATAGCGCTGTTTTTGTTTTATAATGTTTTAGCCTATCTTCGACGTCATGTCAACTGCTACAGGTACGATTATTGCGCGTGCGTGCGTATATATATAAAAAGTATTTATACGCAATAATATTGTCACGTGCGTTCTATGTATTTCGTATATTATTGTACGTAACGCGTGCGGAATCGAATAAATAGACACGAACGGGCAAAAATATGACGAATAACGACGATCGTTTACCACGCCAGCCGTATTATTCGGCTTGTCCGAAGGCGGTAACAAGTCGCGCGAAAACGATTCGTACACAAAAACGGTCGAGCCGGCGGTCACTCCGACGGAGTCGAATACACCGGCGACATTAAAACGAGCCAACGACACGGATTATAAAGACGAAATCGTCGTTATTAAATAAAACGCGAATTCGTAACGCGCGTCGTCTGCACAAGAGAATGGTGGGCACGCGGAGGAAAGCGCGAGTGTCGTCGCGTTTAGGATTATTAGTTGAATGTCGTATCGGAATACGTATTACGCGAATTATAATATTTCCGTTCGGATTATTTCGGGGTGGCGATAAGCGCCGTAAAATAAAACGAATTTGGTCCGGGGCGAATCGTTGTTACAACGAACGAAAAACCGTCCGCGAAATGGTACGAAACTTCGTTCTTCCGGCTTCACCCCCCCCCCCAAAAAAAAAAAATGAAAAATCGTTAATACAAACGCGCGTTCGCGACTATTTTCCGAAAAAAGGCGAAATCCTATACGCCCGTACACCGTATAATATTAAACGCGTAGTTTTTATTATTATTTATTTTTTCGTTTTTTGTTCGACAAGTTCGGAAAGTCGTTAACCCCCGAGACCGTCGTACCTGCGCGTACCGCGGCTAAATAATACGTTTCTCGAAAAATAACGATAACCGGGTACTCTTCCCCGGGAGCCGCCTCCCCACCGGGTATTGTTGGAAGAAACGCCGATCGATTTCGGCGTACGTAAACCCCTAAGTAAGTTCTTCGCCCGGATATATTCGCTTTAATACGCGCCGCCGGTGATCAACGGCCGCCGACCGGTGGCCCGTTTTGCTTTTCTACTCGGTCGATCGACGACCGTTACGCCGCGCGTTTTATCGTTCGGCCGCGGCCGATCATCGTTTATTTACCGTTCGAACGGGATGGGAGGGGGGAGGGGAGGAAAGGGTTTTCGCGTCGAATCGTTTAACACGATACGAACGGAAAAAAAACCACCGCGCTCGAATCCGTCCGACACGTGAAAGCGCGCGAGTCTTCTCGGTTGTACGTCTGGTTACGGTCGAATTTTTAATTGCGTTTCGTACACTTTCGTTTTCACTCTCGGCCGTACACCGCGCCGCGCGTTCCATCTTCTTCTCTCGCCATGCATAATACACACACACACACACATATATATACGCGTGTCCGTATGTTTTACCTAATCGTTTCCAAAAAAAAAAAAAAATCTCTCGTTTATCGATAATAATTTGGCGCACGCGTATTACGACGACGACGGACACGTACGCTTACGGCCGTAATTGTTGACGTTCGTCCATAGCGTTCGACGCGCGTATTTAATTCGTAAAATTCGATATGTCGTTTTTCACCGGACGGACTTGGAATTGTCGGTGTCCAAAGGATACGCTCGCGGGAAGCGGCGATTCATATGTATATATATGTATTCGGTCGTCCGTACATTTTTCTCCGTTATTCAAAAACCGTTTTCGCGAGTGAGAAACGAATTATTCGTAATTAAATAACACGGATCGACAATGGCCGCCGCCGAATCGTCGTATAGTCGAAGATGCGCGCGCACGTCCGTTGTTCGTATTAACGCGCGTTATAATAACGATCGCCAATCGTTTCGCCCGTTTATTATCCGCGACCGAGGTACGATACAAATCGGATATATATTCGATTACATAAACGGGACCGTAACCGTTGTTCGCTAATAACGCAAACGCGACGTATATAATAGACGTACGCGTACGTAAGTTTTGTTTACGTTTTTTAGGAATCATGTCAAAAAATTAAAACGTCGGACGTCGGCTAATTGAACGTATTAGCTACGTCGGGTGAACGCTGCCAAACAGCCGGTCGCGGCTTTCTCGCGACAACATCGAAAACGATTTGGCAAACCGGGCGAGGTGTATATTTATCGTAAACGCGCGCGCGCGCGCGCGTCGTCGATCTGTAAAGCCGTTAAGTTTTCGGCACGTCCGACACGAACCCTCCGTACGTTCGGACGTCCGACGGCCCGATTGTTTATTTCGTATTCCCGCCGCGCGTACCTGTTGAAAAACGGTCGTCCGGCGAATATTCGCTATTGTACGGAATTTACTCCGTTCAGTGTACGTACCGTATTCGTTAAGTCCGCGGAACGTTTTCGAGTTCGATATACCGCGGAACCCTTTGGTTACGGTGTCCGTGATGCAACGTCGCGCGGCACGTGTCACGGGCAGCGTCGGTCGACGACGACCGTTGAAATTCTATCGGCGCGGCCGTACAAACGACTCGCTTTTCCGAATTTTGCGGACGTTTTGCGCGTTTACAAATTACGAAATCCGTTTTAAAATCGAAATACCCGGCGTTGCACGAAATCGATAAAGTACTTACGGAACTATTGATTTGTCGGAATCGACCGAAATGAACGAGCGATATTTTGTTTTTTGTAGACACGCGATCCGTTAAATATGTATAAAGAACAAGCGCGAAATCTAACGAACCGTACGAATATGACGCGAACAAAATAAAACGCGCGGCCGGCGTTACGTAACTGTATTGTATATATATATATCGTTGTTTTCGGTAAAAATGTAAAAACCGACGTACCGATCGGGCGCGAGAGTACGAAAATCGAAAACGAATCGAAACGCGCGTTTTCCCACCGAAAAGTAAAAAGTGAAATAAGTATAGAGACGCGAGAAAAAAAAACCGTCGCACAATGAACGGACAAAAATACGGCGGCGACGTGTACGCACGTTCCCAGGCCGTTCTGCGCGCGCGCGCGCGTGTGTATAGCGCGAGCCAACTTTCACTCTATGCCATCTCGTTAAATCGGCATTTTTAACGGTGTTATTAGCGTTTTCACTTTCACGTCTTTCGCGAAAGAATTAAATAACACGGGGCCCGCGACGCGAGACCGCTCCGTCGGCTAGCGGTCCGCCGCCTCTTTCTCCTCGCCGTCCGCCGGGCGAATAACTCTCCGACGGGTTTACCGTTAGATCGTCGGATTATATTTACGCACACGCGCACGCACACGGTTGTGTACGTAAACACGTGCGCGTGTAAAGAGCCGTAAAACGCGAACAACGAGAATACTGTTTAGTGGTGTGTGTGTGTGTGTGTGTGGCAGGGACGAAACGATAAAAAAAAAAACGAATTTTTCTCAACACCACGAGGGTGACGGTGGGGGAGGGGGCTGTCAGAATTTTCGACGTTTAAATAATGGGAGCGGCCAATCGTAACCAAAGTCGCCGGCGAATAAACGGTCCCTACGGTTTTCATTTACGAACGCGTTTTTGTGTTGTTCCGTTTAAATCGTAAACGGTTAATTGGAAATATATTCTACACGTCGCCACGTGCGCAAACACATTTCATGTACCGCGCGATCATCAACATAACGTAACGGTTAAACGTCTTGGACAAACAAACGGCAGTTAACCAAACAACCGCGACTCGAACCGAGTCGATAATTTAAAACTGCGCAATAAAAACGCGTTTTACGGCGGCGGCCTAACGTCGATGTACCCGCGTAAGACATTTTGACGAATCGGGTTTTTCGGGTATCGCGCGCAAATCCGGCACCGAGGCCGGTTATTCTCGCGGCGAAAATCCCCCCTTACCCCCCACCGGGGCACCGTTCCCTAGCGTTCCCTAATACGTTCGCCCGGCACCGTACAATAATCTATTTCGACAACGAATTTCGTCGGTTTCCGTATTTCGTTTCGCCCGAAACGGCGCGCGTTTTATATATTTATCTCGGCGCTCGGAGGACGGTTTTTTCGCGCGCATGTTTACGTACGACGTCTCTACTATGACCGTGTCATCGATTAGATATGTTACGGGGGGGGGAGGGAAGCGGGTCCGGCAAATAGGTTTTGTATTCGCCGAGAACGTTTATTTTATTATATACCCGCGCACGTTTTCGGCGTACCGGAGAATCGTATTTTGTTTTCGTCCGAGTCCATTCGTCGTCGTCGTCGTCAATTAAGCGGCGCGGAAAAGAAATCGGCGATTTCTAACGACCGGCGCGATAAAATTATCGTGGTCGGTTATCCATTTACGCGAAAAACGACCGAACACCGTTGTTGTTGTTGTTGTTGCGTTACTATCGGACAACGAACGTTTTGGCCGTAGATTAAACACACGTAATCGGCCCGCGGGGACGGCTCAACGGTTTACTAGGACGTTATCGGCGTATATATGAAAAGCTTTACACGATAAACGCTTTTCCGGCGAACGTTCGCGGCACTCTCCGGCTATTGGACCGACGAATTACGCGTGTACGACGTCCGAGATTCGTAGTAAACGAATTATTAGCCTAACGCCGTCGTCCGAGCGAAAACTTGGAGCGCGCTCGAAGTCGGGCCACAAAATCGAGCGGCGTACCACGCGTATAATACGGCCGCCGGCGATCGCGTTAACGTACGCGTAACAAAAAATGGTAGGTTAGGAAAATCGCTTTGGCGGTGTATTACGCTTTCGCGTTTTCGCGGCCGACGGGGGGTGGGGGGACACTACCCGTACGTATTCGACATCGCCCGAAGGATCCCCCCCCCCGTTCCGACGAATTATTTATCGTCGAATAGGCGGGTAAAATGAACGAACGTTAATCGCCCGGCACGTGTACGCCGCGTATATCGCGTGTTTGTTATGGAAATATCGTACCGGAAAATGTTTACGAAACGATTATCGCGTTCGGAGAATGACACGAGTTGAAATCGACGCGGATAGCCGGAACGTTAGCGGTTTTATACAAACAAAAACGGTGTTTGGAAAAAGCGCTCGTGTTTATCGTTCCCGTTTCTCGGTGCGCGCGATTCCGACGATTATCGTCGCCCGGATCGTATTCCGTTTGTTGCGTCCGAACGAATTATTCGTAGGCCGTTTATTGAACGCCTTAACACTGGCGACCGGAGACCGTTTTTCGTAGTCGCCGTTTAATAGAAACGGTTACGACTTTTGGGATACGATTTATCGTTAACACGCCCGGAGTGGGTCGTCAACGCGAGTTCGACAATTGCCTCGTTCGGTTTCCGACGCGAATATTATAATATAATCGAAACGACCCGGAGAGTCGATACGAAACGGGCGGTCGATCGAAAATATTATTTTATCGCCACCCCTTACGTACGTAGTACTGTACAGCGCGTCGGCACGGAACGAAAGCGGCACGCCACTCGTATAAACACCGCGCGATTTTTACGATTTCCATTTGCCTCGCGTCAAGGTCACACCGTCGCACTGTGCACACGCCCGTTCCTATCGCCAACCCTGTTAATCCGAATTCGATCGTAACGCGTAGTAAGTAACGCGTTGTTCCAGCGACGCGTTTTAAATAAAAACCTTTTTTATTTCCAACGCGAAAACTGTCGCGCCGTCCGTATTAGTCGATTCTCGCACCGAAACGTTCGGTTCCCGTTACCTTGATACGTTTCCGAGGTCTCGCGGATTTCTTGGTCAGCCGGCGAATGTGAACGCACGTTCACACACACACACAAGCACCGCCGCCGCCGTATAAAACGCTTCCGCAATGTTATCCAATCCGTCAATATCGGAACAGCAGAAATAGCCGAACACGCGAAAACCTCCGATCACGTAAACCGGAGGAGACGCCGCCGGCGTCGTCGTCGTCGTCCGCCCGACGAAAATCGGTACCGAAAGATGAAATACACGACGGGTTAGGATTTCAACGAGACGCCGCGCGTATAATACACTTTATTACGCGCGTGTACGCGAACGAAATCGTTTTTCTCGTTCTGTGACGTATGTGTGTGTGTATATATATATATAAACACGCGCGTGTCCGATATCAACGATATCAACGCACGGGACAGGATGGTCGTGTCCGAGATACGATTATTAATAAATTATATTGACTATATGTTACGACGACGGTGGCGGGACGGTTCGACAGCCGTCGGAAAAAAGGGCCGTAAACGCGACGGTTTTTTTATTTTTGGCCGTCATCGAGTGGTGGACGACGGCCGTAACCGGGCCACTACTAGATGGCGTTTAGCCCCGCGGTAAATTTCCCGTCGGAAACGAGTTCTAATTAAAGCCGATTCGGGGGCGAGATCGCGAACGTTCCCCCGCCCCACCACATCATACCCGGCGGTACACTCGCGACGACGATAAGTAGGTCAACCGACCGAAAAACAAAAGCGTCGCCCCAGACGCGGCGGTACGTGTACGTTTTCGTTCCGAACGCTTTTTCCGTTTCGCGACGTCGGTTAATTAGCTAATCCGAGAACGTAACGCGCGCAAGTTTTCGTACACCGGCGGGCGTAATTCGATACGGAGCGAGGTCTCGTATTCGCCAAGGTCGACCCGTACGAGAAAAACGTACCGAAAGAGGTATCATCCGATCGGTGTTCCGGGCACGATTCGCGTCGCGACGGTTTTTCGTATCCCTTCGACGGGGCGGAAAATACGAACGTTTCTAACCGGAAAACGACCGTGGAGCGCGTCACACGGCGGAACAACGACGCGTCGAATGTACGAACGGCGACCGGCCGCGCGTGTTTCGAGTCCCGTGGTGGGGGGGGGTGACGGTTTTTTTTTTTACCGAATAACGAAACGACTTTTTCGCGCAAACATCGACGACGTGGATAGGACAAACGGGGACAAACCCGCGGGGGCGCCTGTGTGCACGGAATGCATTGGTCAACGTCGGGTGTTTGTATACGGCCGCGTTACGTGAAAACATCGATACGCGGCGCGACCTTGACACTAAAAAGGAAAAAAGAAAAGACCGCACCGACGCCGGTCAACATTGCCGTTTTTCGAACGCCGGACGAGCGTTTTCGCGCCGCGTATTGCGTTATTGTTGTAACCGTTCGTTACACGTTTTAATGGTATCGGCGCGCGATAAATATGCCTACCGCATATTTGTAACGTAAACGTTTTGTTTGTTTTTTTTTTTTTCCGTTCACATTCTCGAACCCATATGCGTGCGTGCGTATGTGTGTGTGTGTGTGTGTGTGTATGTGTGTATATGCGCGCGCGCGTATTTAATATAATAGATAGGCTATCGATGATAAAAAAAAAAGTATATAAAAATTATACAGCGACGGTGGTAATCAAGGTAATGTTCAAGGTAGAACTCGAGTTATCATCAAGGCGACCATTCCTTCCGCGTTGTTAAAACCTTGTGAAACTCGCTTGGAGGTGGAACGGGTATTATAGCGTAGGTATATACGCTGTCCTTTTTTTTTTTTATACGTTGTCGTACTCGAATAATCACACACACACACACACACATGTACATACACACGTACACATACATGTATACAAACACACACACACATACACAAGTCCAAGCGCGTGACTCAAATATCCACTCTAAGCGCGAGAACGTATCCGATTCGATTTATGCACTGAAAACTAGTTGTGTTGTTTACATCGATGACGTAACGTCGCGTAGCTTTTTCTATTTTGCCAACGGCGCGGAGTATCCCGGCGCGGCGTACCGAACACACTCGCGCCGCCCAAGGATGCCGCCGATAATATTATTATTCGGAGACGACGACCACCTTGGAGGGCGCGAATTCGCGCGCGCCGTTTTTTTTCCCGCCATAATACAAATAGACGCCTCGCTCCCACTCTCCCGATTTCTTTGCCCTTCTCTTTAACTCCTTCACTCTTCCACTCTTTCTCTCTTCCTCCCACTCTCTTTATTTCTCTCTCTCTCTCTCTCATTACCTCCCCCATCGCTCCCCGTCCATCTGTCTCATTCGTCGTCGATGGCGCTCGCGCTTACCTAAGGTCTCGGCCGCCGAGAAGTTCAAGGCGTGTGTTTGAGTCGCGTTACGCGCGAAGGCGATCCGCGATCGCAATACACGATTCGCGGCAACCGCTTTTTTACCGAGGGACCGACGCGGGGAAGGGGAAGAGATAAACATTAATAACGATAATATTACCGCGCTCAAGGACAAGACCGCGCGGTCTTACGTGCGGTTTGTTTGTTTGTTTGGTTCTGTGTTTGTTTTATTGTTTGTTTCGGTTTTTGTTTCTTGACGTCCGTTCGGCCAAAATCGCGACGATCCCGAGAAAAATCGACGCGGACCGCCGCGACGGGGAGAGGTAGTGTCGTTTCGTTCGGTTATTATCACGCGGCGTACGCGGAACAGGGAACGCGGGTCGCTGTTGCGTTATCCAACTAATAATTCGTTTGCGCCTAATGACTGGAACGTATTCGTAAAAAAACGAATAGTATATTATATACGTGTGACTCACACACACACACACATACACACACATACATACGGTTATCTATAAGTTTTCAAAGGTTATTGACTTCCCTCCCCCGTGAAAAGGGGGGGAGGCGGAGGCGAAATGGTTTACCTACAAGCGACTGTACAACGGCGGCCGGGAGCGTCACAAATTTATCGTCGAACACATAAATCGAAATTTTTTACCCTCTACCCGTCCACACCCTTCCACCACGGAGCTTTCGTCGGAAAATCATTGTCGGACACGCCCGCGAATCCCGTTATTTGGTCCGTACCTGCGCGGCGGTTACTCGGTAAGTCGGTTTATATTTGGACTCGCGAACCCGACGATGGGTCGGCAAACGGAAACACTTACCTGGACGACAGATTCTCCGGCGGATTCGCCGCACGCGGTAGGTGTGTATTGTGTATCCAAACGACGGCGGCGGTCCTGCGGAACGACGAAGAAATACTACGGCGAAATCGTTACGGATTGCTCGAGTAAACGGCGCGCACGTTCGCGAGAATGCGGACAATCGGATTGAAAACGGAAACACCGACCGGGCGCGAACGAACGACGACGATTCGGTTGTACTGTGTCGAAATAAAAAAAAAATCGAACGAGGAACGGACGGACGACGAGTTATCTCGTCGTTGTCGTATCCGTCGGAATACGCGACGAACGGACGAGTGGACTACGGTACGGACGCGACGCGCACACGGTGGAGCGTTCACTGGTGATATGAAAACGCGGTCGTCGGTCGGTCGCGCGGCACGGCGTGTCGGCGGCGACGGTTGACTGGCGGCGGCCCGGCGGTGGGAGGCGATCGAGTGGGGCCGACGAAGGCCGGTGACGGACGACGATCGGGCGTCTCTTATTGTCGTCGCGGTTTTTTATTCGTACGTCTCGCGTCGCGATACCGCGGACGTTTTATTCGACCGATCGCTCGCCCCGGTAAATGCCACCGAATTAACCTTAACCGGCCGGTCGTCGATTTCCATCGCGAACGAGGGAAATCCCTCCGCGATTCGGCCGTCTATAACGCGACCTGACCGTAATTCGGCGCCGTTAGTTAAATAAACAGCTACCCGCCCCCCTCCTCTAGCCGGGCGTTCGTCGGGTTTATCTAACGAACCGAATACGAATGGTAACCGTTTACGACGATTACCGCGACTGGTCGAATTTATTTACGCGAGAAACGAAACGGTATTTTTTCTACAGTCGTTATCGACACTTTCTCGAACACCGAGATTTACGTTCCAATATCTTCGACCGCGTAAATTTCTAATCGCGCGTATATTACTCGCCGTACCGTTTTCGAATATTTCCCCTAGATACACGTGTGTGTGTATAGAGGGAGGACAAAATAATACGAACACCCGACGTATACGCAATATTTGTTTATCGATAAGGGCCGTCGTTTGTTTTTGAAACAGCCTTAATTCTTCGCGGAATAGATTCGTAGAGGACCCGAATAGTTTCCAACGGGATTTCGTCCCATTCTTCTACCGAAATATCCGCCAATTGCTTCGGCGATGTTGGATGTGCGAATCTGCTTCTCGTTCTTTGCTCTAAAACACCCTTATGTCGGTTCAATTATGCCGAGGTCTGGTGATTGCGCTGGCCAGGGATGTCGTTTTATTATAATCCTGACGCTCATTGAACCAAGTCTGAACCTTTTTCGCTGTGTGTATTGGGCGCACTATCGTCTTGGAATATGGCCGTGTTTGGCAGCAATACGCCGGCCATGGTAAGAACTTTATCGTCGAGCATATCGATATAGTCGTTGGCAGTAATCCGGCCACTCGTTTTAACGACAGGTACAGCTGAATACCACGGTATATATATACCAAATCATAACAGAACCACCCCCGTGTTTCACTGTAGGAAGCACACAGTCCGGATCGTACGCTTCTTTTGGAGTTCTCCGTACATAAACCCGACAATTTGTGTGAAACAACGTAAAAGACGATTCATCGGGCCATACGCCATTCTTCCAATCATCAACAGTTTTTATAATCGCGGCGCCATTTCTTTCGCAACTTAGCGTTCCTTTCTGTAATAAAGGGTTCCGCAATTGCGCAGCCCTTCCATAAATATTACCGTCGTGCAGCTCCAGTCGTACAGTTTTTGTCGAAACAGTATTACTTAGGCGAGTGTTAAGTTCTGCTGTAACTTTAGCTGCGATAGTTTTATGTTGTCTCGTCACAATCCGTTTTAATGTTCGTCGGTCCCTGTCAGTCAACTTCGGATTTCGCCCATTATTCTTGATGAAGTTTTTCCGTTATTTTGCGTATACCGTTAATACTGTGGATACAGTCCCTCTTGACACGTTCAACAATTTAGATGTTTCCGTAACAGATGCTCCCGCTAATCGAGCATCCACGATTTGCCATCTTTGGAAGTCCGAGAGGTCACACATTTTATTTTGAATTTATTCTAATGTTCGTAGTATAACTCGTGTAATACGCTAATATATAATAAATAACGACTATATTCTAATAATACACTAATATTACGCCATATTAGCAAAAAGAATACAGTGCAGCCAACATGCAACAATTTGTAACTATATTGCACGGTGTTTATGTTATTTTGTCTACCCTTTGTATATATATATATGTAACTTCACTATAAAGACACGCGAAAACAATAATAGGTACGATCGGTATCGCGTGACACTGGCATCACGTCACCTTCTACACGGGACGGACTTTCCGCTATTACGGGTAAATAACGGTCTTTAAGCGTATACTTATACGCGATTTTTAGCATAATAGATCGTTTTAAAAAGGAACGATTTTCGCTATTTTTAGTACACGAGTTTTTTTTTTTTTTACAAGTCCGTTATACATATATACGTGATTAGAGCTGGGAACGCCGTAACAAACGTATCGTAACGGTACGTTTATAGAAAAACGTTTTCTTTATCGATTTAATGGTACCAAGAACGAAATAAATCGAAAACGTTTAAATCTCGACAACTTTCAAATAATTGAATGGAAAAGAAACGTCGTCGACGGGATACCGTTACCGTGATACCGGTTCGCCGGCCAACAACGTTTTGATTTCGTAAAAGTCTCGCCTCATTTCCGGCTTTTTTGGGGGTCGGCCACCTTGGTCCTCCTCAACCACCCCATTTGACCCGATCTCCCGCATCATTCGCGCCCTCGCACCGACCGTAACGTTCATAAAAGCGAACGAACAAACGATAAGCGAAACATACAAGTCCGTTATTATCGACGTTAATTATCGCCCGTTTATATAACGAAAACGTTATTTTCGACGGAAAGCGCCGTAGAAACGAAAAAAAAAACGATTCGCCCCGATAAAGCGAAAAATAAACAACGTTACGCGGCCGTATACGTTTACGAATACGAGACGAACGTCGCGTAGCTAATTGTTAAAAGTAAATTGCGCCGGGGTAATCCCAAGTCCGACTGTGTGAACGATATTGGCTGAAAGGGGACGAGCAATATATCGTAAACGAACCGGGTGGACGAAGCTGTTATAGTAACGCGAAATGTTCGGCGTGATGGAAAAAAGGAGGAAAGTGTATTTTCGGCCTATACGGACGGCACGTGTGTACACGTTACGCCGTAGTTCTAAAAGTGGCCGGTGGCGAGAATGTGTCGTTCGCTAACCGTTTCCGGATATTTGTGATCGAGCAGATCGATAATAATCTCACAAAAATATCGTTCGCCTATATATATATATAAATTAAATATACGCCCTCCAGCTTAGACAAACTCGACGAAATGTTCGGTCGCTGCCAGACCGAAAGTTTCGGGCCCAATAGGTCGTCTCGTATACGGCTGAAATCGTCGTTCGTTCCCATTCGAAACGATTTCTTCTGTTTTAAATAGGAAATTCGGGCAATCCGTACGTTATTTGTAACTTCGATAGCCGAAGTGAGACGTTTTTAGGACACGTTGGCTCGACCATCCAGCGCCGGCACATCGGCAAGTCGATAAAAAATAATAGCCCGACGTAGAAATGATACGTACACACGCGGAAAACGATACGCAATGTCGTCGAACGATTATACGCGCGAAATAAACGGCCGGACGTTTGGGAGGGGGCTGGAGAACGGGTACACCGGCGGTGTGATAATAAAAACGTCCGGAGCCCTTGACATTGTCGTGTCTGAATTGCCTAATCGGAACGCCGGCCAGAAAATCGGCAACCGGCCCATTCGACGAGTTTCACACTCGTTGTCGCGGATCGTTCGGCCGGACATGGCCGTCGTAATAATTACCGTTTCGCCGCCGGGCCCGTCAATGATCTCAATATACGAAAGAGAAATAAAAATACAAAACGTCGCTGTATTCGCGAAGGGCGTTTCTCGACGGACCGTTACGGCGACAAATACGCGGTTTTCGAACGTACGTTATTACATTTTCGTTAATCGTTCGTCGCGTCTGTATACGCCGGCGACGAGAAGGAATTTGTTCATAAAATTATACGAAATACAAACTCGTTAAGTTCAGTGGCGTACTTAGACCCGAATTTCGGAAATAACAGACGGCGATGAAAAATGTTTTTTGGGTCGTATATTTCGCGTGCGCGAAATTCTGGCGGAAATTTTCCCCCCAAAAAAAAAAACTCGAATTCATCGATCGTTTGTAATATGCCGCGGTTAAACGAATTATATAATCGTCGCGGCGTTCAATCGGAGCGAAATAATAACGACACTCGATTTCCGTCTTCGGCTGTTGTTGCGACGTCTTCGACGCATTTTTCGTTTACGGTTTCAATTGTAAAAAAAATTTGTAAAAAAAAAAAAAAAACGCGTAAATCGAGTAATTCCGGTATAACGACCGAACGTACACATTAAACGGAACGTAATTATTATATTTCAATCGACGATTTTTATCCGATTACGGGCACAACGAGCCGCGATGAAAATACGTCACCGTAACTATAACACGTATAGGTCCGATGACTAGATGGAGAATCGTCGCTAACGACGGTTTTAGTCACGCGTTTCCGTTTATGTGGTAAACGGTACGATCGTGTACCGGTTGTTTTGTTCGGAATCGACACGATTTGTTTTCCCAAATTTTACCGTCGGTCGTTGTTTTTTCGACCGCGATCACAATTTCGGGAGCCAAATGTTAAGGCGGGCCGGACATGTACGGAGTGCTCTGAAGGCCAACCTACACGGACAATGACGAAATGGAGACCCGCCGACAAGGGAAGGCCTAAGACAACGGTGGGAGGATAGAACGAACATGGGTTATGTATAAAAATTAAGAGCGCCGAACGGAAAGGAACGTGAGTGATAGGAAGTGTGGGATGGTGGCAACGGGCCCTAGATGGCCCGGGATAAGCCGACGAAAACGAATCCGAAATTTCGGACGGGGCCGGTCGCGAACGGGCGACCGTTTCGTACGCGTTTTTGCCTACAGTCGCGGAATACGTACCGCGAGAACGTTGCGCCGCCATTTCGAAAGACGATTGTGTTCGTAAACTCGCCATTGTCGAGCGAAAATCCTATTCGAATATTATTATTCGATCGACGGTGGTAATGCGCTTATACCGTCATTGTCGCTTAATTTCTTTTATCGTCGTAACGTCGATCCCGATGAACGTAATTAACGCGGACACGGTTTCGTCGGTCCCGGAAAGTTCGTAAATTATGCCCACGGCAATTTCGCCTTTGAACCGACGGTTTACCCTATCGCCGGCATTGAAATAATTAAGGCCTATTGCGTAATAGTTTACGTTTCGCGTACCGGAATTATATACCGTGTTCGGTAATACGTTCGAGCCGCGCGGCGACCGTTTTCGGAATAACAACGTGAAATATCGTAGCGGCAACGGTCCCCGTGGATGGGAGGCGCGCGCGTGCGGCGCCGAAAACGGTGCGCGTATGTTTCTCGGACGTTCACGATTTATAGTTTTACACGTTACGCCAGTTGTTGTTGTTGTTGTCACCGCGAGGTGGCTGAACGAAAAGGCGGCTGAGAAACGCCGTGGGTGATGTCGATGGTACAATCCAAGTACGTTTTCCGTCCGTCGTACAAACGAATTACATGGCCGTTCGTACGTATCGCGTACTCGCGACCCGGTCGGCCGTACGTCGACGACGTGTTTGTCTCCCTTTCAGAAAATGTTAAAAGATCTCGAATAACGCGCCGATAATACCGTTGTGGGTAGCTATTGTATTTCGTAAATTATGACGAACAAAACGAAATGTTTGTTTCTTCGAGTTCGTTAATCTATTTTTAAACTATAAAATTCCGATAAAACCGCAATATCGACGTTTCAAAATTATTACGACACTCCCTCCCAAAAAAAAACCGGTTCGTAAATACGTCACTAATTTTGTGCCGCGTACGTACTAATAATAACGGTCGAGCGTGTAAAACGTAATTTACGAATACGCGACGGGTTGTTTATCGTACGTAATTACGTACGCGATTTTTCGCTACCGCGGAATTCCGGCCGATTGGCCGCTAATTTCGGAATCGAACTTTTATTATTGGAACGCAAACGCGCCGTGCCCGCGGAACGAATAGTTTGCGTACGCGCGGCGAGTGGCGCATAATACGCGGCGGCCGGGAACGTTCGTGTACGGTACGATTAAAAACTTTCGCGTTGGCGGCTAAATAGGTGAATTCTCCCTCGTCGTAGCTCGTATTACTGGTCGATAAGTAAAACGTAAAAAAAAAATCGTTTAAATATACGGCGCCGGTCGTCCACGCCGGATTGTGCCGAGCTATTTTCGTTCCGCGCGATATTCCAATAATGAACGAACACACGTTTCGAGCGCGAGAAAAATTCGTTTAAACGCACGTTTCGTACGGCAATTATTTACGCGGTGTATAATAAAAACGCCGGCGCAGACAATGCCGTCGTATTCGTTTTCAATAAATAAATCTCGAAAAAACGATAATTTCCTATTTTTCGTATATCGTTTTGAGAAACACGTAATCGCGTTTACGATAGCGCCCCGATACTTTCGGAAAAGTCGTACCGGTCGACAGTTTCATTCTCGCGTTGCCGTACGACGGCTGAAGAAGACGTGTCCCCGCTGCTCCCCGGCCCCTACGTACGTCTTTTTTCTTTTTAAACGAACGTTTAACGTCATTATACGTTCGAACACGTTTCACTCGTTTTCGATAAATATCAATTAAATCGACGAAAACGGCCCCGCGTTGAAATATTTAACGTCGTGCCGAAAATAATAGCGGCCGCAATAATAAACCCGTAATGTCAGCGCAAACAGCGCGGCCATTCGTCGCGTGACGGACAAACGGATCGATTTCGTATAGATTTTTAACACCGTTTGGAAAATTCGACGGACGCCGCTGATCCGACCGGCAATTCACAGTGACACGACAAACTGGAGCGACTCTTCTTTGACGGACGTACCGTCTAACGCAACAAGCGAGGGATATTTATTGTTGTAGACGACGAAACGTCGAAAGGGACGTTCGTTCGAAACGTCGCTCAGATTTTGGAAGAACGTCTCTATTCGAACGGTCGTGCACGACCTACACGACTCTGTAGTTAACAGCCACCCGGCAACCGTGCTCAGTTCGTTTTCGGTTCGGTTTTTAACGTTCTTCGCGGATTTACGAAATGTTCACGTTTTTTTTCTCCGTTTTGCTCCCTTAAAAAAAAAAGAAATATTTTTTCGTCGAATTTCACGCGCTTACCGCGACATTTGCAGCGAGCGAGCGAGTAATGGCTTTCTCTTTTGGAGAATTTCGAAAAGGTTTCGGATCGTTTTCGCTTATATTTACGGGAAGATTATGAGGAAAAACCGTCCTAGATTCGGACTATCTAAATATATATATACGCGTACACGTACTTGACGTTAGCGTTTTGAATTTCTAGTTGGCACTTTATTGTTTTAATTCCTCGAGTTATTTTACGTTCGTCGAAATTCTTTAGGGGCGAAACGTCCATAATAATATACCGTACGACTTTTAGTTCCGAGTAATAATTGTTCGTTTCATTTCGTAATTTGCGTACCGAACGTAAAACGAGATTAAATTAACGAATTTCGTTCGTTAAATATCGAAATATCGCGTCGCCGTGTGTGGTAATTTTTCGATCGAAACATTTTTACAGTTTAGCTGGCGTAACGACAAATCAGTTTTTGATTCGCCTCCCTCCACCACCACCACCACCACCACTTTGTTGTACATAAATAAACACGCGCGAACGATTAACAAATAAAGTTATACAAATACCGGCAAAAATAATACAACAAACGAATAACGTTAACGCCCGTAAATATTATTCGATTATCGATTTGGACGACTTATTTTAATAAAAATACATATCGTGCCGCCTTTGTATCGCCGATTAGATAAATAGCTAGTATACACGCGCGCCTGTGTCGCGCGTGTGCGGTAATTATCAAATATTTTCCGTATCGTTTCTTGAAATATAATAATTACGTCCGTACGATTTACAAGGGACCTAGTCCAAAGTTTTTTTTGGTCGAACTTTCATTATAAGTTCAATACGTAATCGTTTTGAATTCAATTTTCGTTGTAAATGTATCGCGCGCGTTTTTATAAGTTACGGTAAAAAGGGACATATTTTACGTCCGAGGATTTCGAATGAGGCCCACTTGGGGGGGTCGTGGTCCAACATCCGAGAGCCTCGGGGACGAACTAAGGCCGTGGCGATATGTTTGCCGAGAAAATGATCAGAGAGACAAGTGGCGAATTATGTTCGGAACGTTCGGTCGTTTCCCCCGTACGTATTTGGCGCGAAGTGTGAAACGCCCGTTTGCCAAATTCGTCGACAAATCGGGCGCGCAACATTTTCGACCGATTCGTTTTGTTTCCACGTTGGCGCCCGTGAATCGATACGAACGCGTACCGGTATGGTTCGGATTTCTGTAAAACGTTCGGTCACGTAGTTCCACCACACTATAGATTAACCAGAATGGACACTGATAATGAATTATGTGAGAAGTATATACAAACGAATTCGCCATCTTTTTGGAGAAAAATCAGTATTGGTCATACTCACAAACGAAATATGTTTTTGTAAATAATAATTTGTTTCTCAATCGTAAATTGTAACGTATTATACAATGTACATATACGAATACATTAACATTTATAAACGAGTAAGAACATCAAGTTTACGATTTTTTTTTCTAGTTGATTTTAACAGGCTCTGGACACTTTTAAACGTTATCAGTAATAAGCGGCCATTTTTTTGGAGGAAAATAACTATCGATAATATTCTGCGATAACATTTAAGAGTATTCTGAGCCTGGTTCCACTTTATGTTCGACGTTGTTTACGTTCGGACGCTGAGATTACATGGAGCGTTCGACGACGGCAATTTGTTTATCCTGTATTTGTCCCGTCAACGTCAATATTATTCGACAATTATTATTCGTACGTTTATTACTACCACTATTACTGTCGACCCGTGGCAGCGCGTCACCTTTTCGGAACGGTTCTCGATTACATACACGTGGCCATTAGCGGCGGACCCGTCACGACCGTTTTAGAATTTGATCGCTGATACAGTTGTCAATATAAACGCGGCGACGTTCGTATTGTTTCCGACAACTGTGTATTCCGGTAAAACGGTCGTTCCCTCGGCTCGTCGTTATCGCCGTTTATTCGCGCTCCCTTAATTGATTTCTATTTATACGCGGTATTCGGTTCGGTAATAATCGTCGTAATTAGGGTAACGAAAAACTCGACGAAAACCGTCGTGTCGTTATTTCCAGCGAAAACGGTCCAATATTGAACCCGAAACTAACCGAAACACAGTCCCGACGTAATTGTATTCCAACTACCCGTCTCTTTTATATATATATCGACGATCGAGATTTTCACAATCACGCGCGCGAATCGAAACACTGGGTTGTAACACCGGGAGGTTTCCAATTCGAAAACGTTACGCGACCGGTTTTCCCGCGTACATTTCGGCCGCTCTTTATTCGCTCGTTCGGACGCTCGAATCCACGGCCGAGGAATACGTTTAGTTAAAATCGGGCTCGGCCGATTTAACGTTAATTCGCCGCGACGCGGATTAGCGATTTACCGCTACAAATAAGAGGTCGTGTGTAGTCCGCCTGGCAATTTGTAACGAAATATACAATTAAAACGCCCGCCCCTTGTAAATAAAGAAAAGGCTCCGAAACCGTCGACGACGATATCGTATATAAAGGTTTTTACGTTTTTTTTTTTTTGGGGGGGGAAAGGGGCACGGACTTATACGGAGACATACGGTTACGCGAACGGTTGTCGTTTATTTACATACTTCGATCGCTACGTGCTAGCGCCATTTTCCGGTAGTAAATCTAGTCCGGGTATTTTGTACGAC
>JAIPRN010000586.1:0-76597 GCA_025469175.1 Geopemphigus sp. TES_GeoC_2020
TATAAGCACTGGACCGCTTGTAAAACAAGTGTGCTACAAAAACCAGCTAGACCACGGACATGCAGGGAGTAGATATATATTATGTATATTATAGACACACGCGCGCGCATTTATACACTCACACATACATACACGCGCGTTTACATTACACGTATATATTTTTATCTTTTTATAAGTACGGTTAAAATCGGGACAAAACGTAGGTAGGTTAGGGTTACGGGTTATTAATAACCTACACACGCATTATATAAAATGTACCTGTTGTGCGTGCGTGTATATAAGTATATAATAATAATAATAATAATAACGTATTCATTCAACTCGGCGCTACTATACATCAATTATTGTCCTCAATACGCGTCTATTGAACTACACTTTTTCTATTTCGTCCCACTTCTAATCCGACCGAAACCAATTAAAATTGTATTATAATAATATTTAAGTACGTAAAAACGTATTTTAAACGTAAGTACCTACACTTTGTATCTTACCATACAAATTCCGTATATATTATTGTTGTCATTATTATTATTTAGGGAATAAGGTAATATTGTTTTCAAACTGTTTCGACGGAGTGAATGTGTAACGAAGTTGGTTTGACACGTTTATTTCGTTTCTCTTAATATGTTTCCGTGAACAAACTTACAAAAAGTGATTTTTTTTTAACTCGCGTTTAGTACATTTTACTATTCTGTCGTATTTTATTCTACAGCTAAGAAAATGTTACAGATATAAACATTGTGATAATTCATAGAGAGATATATAGAACCTGTATCGAGTTATTATTTATTTTATAATTTTTTTACTTTTGAAGTTAAAATAATGAAACAAGATTTCGTGTTTACTGATTTCGAATTTTATAATTAATTTCAAAATAATTTTTTCTCTAAAGCGTTATTATTATTTATAAAAAAAAAAAATGTTTTTTTTTATACAAGAAATACAAGTATTTTCACAATCACTTTCTTCCTTATCCGGTTTTGTATTTTAAAGCTTTTTTTGGATTAACTAGATTATTTTTTACAAACACTATTATTATTATTAAAACTGATATTCCGACAAGTTATAAAAAGTTGTCGCGGTAACAATTAAAAATACATTTTTTATTTACATTTTCTAGTATACATAAAATTGAAAGTTGTGTCAAAAGTTTTTATTCGAAACGAATTTTGCTCGTGGGGACCGTTCTTGTCGCGTATATTCGCTTTCGAATTATATTCGTATTGATACTTTCGAACGTTTATTTACTAATATTCTTTATAAGCGAAATGACGTTAATAATAGTATCACGATTATATATGCAATTAAAATATTAGTCAAATGTCGTAAAAAATATCACACGACAAAGTTCGTTACTCGCTGTTCTTTTTTATTATTTAACGAAATTACGTACGAACTCATTATGGGTAATCTATCTATCTTCGTGAATAACTGTTCATTGGCCTTGAAATATTCGTTCATTTTATACCATAACGGTCCATCGTAAGAATCTGTGCTAAACTGTTTCCGTTACTGTTTTGTAAGAAAAAACGTCAGCGTTACGTATGCGCGCCTATTTTAGTTCGAATTCGCCTTATAGCCCGATAATTAATGTACATTCCGAACGAAGATAATATAATACCTTACGTTGTACATTTAATAGAACGTTACGTTACACACTTTTCTTTTAATGGCCCAATCTATATGAAGTATTCGCGTCCTACCTGTATAGATATACTCGCGTACTTATATTGTAGTTGTAAAAAAATTGTTTATAGATTAGCGACGGTCTTCTGCAGTATGATAGCTTTTCTACATTAGTAACTGTATACGTATTATAAATACGCGTAAGAAAATATTGTCGGTATAAAAAAAAATAAATATATATAAACTAAAACCAGTAATTTTCCGGTGATTAAATTTTGGTCAATAACCGGATAAAAAATATGGACAAACATTTCTCGGGTCAAAAACCTTTCGTCAATATATATATATACACACACACGGAAAGAATTTTAACGTAAAAAACGAACGTATATTATTTTGACGGTGGAATATTTTTTAATAATAATTTTTATTACTACGTTTGTAGTACGTAACGCGATAAAAAAATCGATAAACGGGGGAGGAACGTTCGATATGTAAATAAGTAATTGACAAAATACTCGAAATAATCATGAAGCGTTCGCAGAACAGATTTGAACCGTCCAGACATTTTTTTTTTTTTTTTGATATTCGCTGTTCCGTCGTCCACGTTGTCGAGTGACTAACATTTGCGAAACGGTCGTTTCAAATTTTCGGTAGAGACGGCTAGTCGGGACGAACAAATTGGCGACGACTACGACGACAACCAGAGGTGTTCGGGCGTGCATCTAGCGAACTTCAAAAGTAATATTTGGAAATCGAACGGGATACTTACGATTCGGACAAAGCGTTCGCTGTTGTCGATGGTTTTCTGCCCGTCGTCCACGGCAGAAGTGACGTGAGCCGGCGCGTCCGAGTTACATGAAATAAAATATAATATCGGGCGCGTACGCCGTGTACGATGGCTCGACGACAACCCGCGGACGGTTAGGGACCAAGGAAGACGCGCGAGTATATACACGGACGACGAATACGACGGGACTGTGACGGCGGCACGGCGGAGCTGGTGGTGCACGTGCGTGTATCGACTATACGGTCGGACGGCGGCGAATGCGAGAGACGCGTCAAAAAAAAATTCGTGAACCACCGCCCCACCGTGGTCGTCGGCCGAAAATTGTTGTCGTGTACAGGATAGACGAGACGCGACTGATGTGCTGTTGCTGCTGAGCGGAAGCGGAATCGCGCCCCGAACACTCCGTCTCTGTCTCGTGGTTATAACGAAAATAACGTATTTCGAAAAGTGATATACACGCGCGTCGTGTATATTTATATATTTAGGTTCCCGTACGCGCGTTGTACAAGAAAAAGAGAGAGAAACGGTGGTCGCGACGAGAGGGCGGACCATCGTCCGGCTACGAAAGAATGCGATCACGCCTGCCGCGCCCATACACACACATACACAACTCGTCGGGACACCGTGAGGGTATATACAGTTATATTCGATTAAGTTGGTCTGGTGGTAACCGGTGAAGGGGGGAGACTCGGCGATTTTCCGTCTTATGTTATTACCGCGGTCTGGTTTTTTTTTCGTCTATGGACGATTGTGTTTGGTAAAGAAATAAAAACCGGCGAATAATAACGAACCGATCGGCCTTAACCGTTGCCTATAATTCGAGCGAAAGACTGATTCGCGTTATAATAACAGGTACGATGATTTTGTGACGGCGCAAATCGAACGTTCGGCGACGGAAAACAAGTCGATCATTTACGAGCTTTTACGAGACGGGAAAACGAACGACAATGGAGAAAAACTAGTGTTTACACGCGTGCGCACCAACGATGAACATCCGAAAATGGGGCATTTTATTGGGACGATATTATTAGTTATACCGACCGAATAATAACGAATATCACGAAAACGAATAATCACGGGGTGTGAGCGTGTGCAACCGATTACGACGATAACGTTATAATCTTCGAGTAACGTACGCGCAAGCGATCGACATATTTTTTAGCGCTGCGTTTATATACATAACATGGTGGGTAGCCGCGAAATAACGTATCGGACTCGTGCGTACAAGTACGTGATGTGTCGACGGCTCGCTTGTTACGATTTTCCGCCTTTCGAATTCCGGTAACGTCACGCAAACGTCCGTTGCTATATCTTGACGACGTATTTCGGTGTATTCCGCACGCGCAAAAACACACCGTCCTTTCATCATGTCCACCATCCGCGCGTTTAGTTCGTTCGTCCAACCCGTTCCTATACGAATTTCGCGCTTTCCGAACAATTGATTACGAAGGGCCGTTTTGATTTTCGTTCGATAAAACAACACCGAAAATGGGATATTTACGATTTACAGCCCTAGAGAGGGTATCTTGAATTCTTATAATACAATTATAAACGATATTTTTACCGAATAACAGCCACGTGATTGGCTACGACTATAGTCCGAAATGCCCGGTGATTAAGCCGTGTCGAGGACGGAAATATGATTTATGACGGTACGCGTGTCGTATGTAAATGGTGTAACGTAAAATATAGGTAGCTATTAGGCAAACAGAACAACTTTTAGGCCTCGGTTTGGAGGAAAATGATAATTATATAGACCGTATAATAACTAGCGTTTCGATTATTTACTTTCTCCTCGTTGGTTCGTCTAACTAAACTAAATGAGCCGAACGTTAGTAGATTCGTCGTCGGTCTCTATAAATTATATATACGAACCAATATATATATATATATATATATAAGTGACTGAACTGTATTTTTTCGAAATTTTTACGTACCTATTATCTATAGATGACGTGTAATAATACGTTTTAAGAACGGATCACGGCTGTCGTCTACATATAATATATGTATTCATATTCTAATATATGTATATATATTAGAAATCCGAATTGAATATTTTACGCGTCACAATGACACGTATGAACTTAACGAGAACGTTTTTTTATAATTAAAAACCAAATTTTCATACATTATTTGACTAAATTTCGAAAAATGTAAACACGTCTTATTAATTATTGTAATATTGTTCGAAGAATGGTAAAGTGTACTACATTCGCGCCACGCCCTGGTAATTTAATCGAGCCCGTGCATCATCCAAATCTATCTTTAAAAGTTCACGGTTAAAGAGCATTATTCTCGTGCGTTAAGGTTTTTAAAAGCCCCTCTTCCAACTAAGTCACTTTACCAAATTGAGTTCCTATTTTAAGTACACTAAATGGAACGAGTGGAACATCACAATACAAATCCTCACGTTCGTCATTTCGCGTTTAGTATTCGATTCAAAACGTCATTGCGGCGTTTTATGGATGTTAATGTCGTCAACGTTCTCTTAGAATTGCGTAATTTGTCGGTTAAGTTTTAATTTGTAACGGTACAGCGAGGATTAGTGTTCTTCGTGTAACTTCACGAACCATAGTTAAAATGATTAAGATTCGTATCGCCTACTGCGAGGAATTAAAAATTCGTTATTTTTATTTCGCGTATATTTCAAGCGTTGTGTTTTATTAATAAATACGCGTTTTAAAATGATCAAAAATATACGTTGGCACGTACGTGTTCTTATCCATACTTTGGTACGCGCGAATATTTATTTCATTTTTACGATTTATACAAATATCTATGTTACAAATATATTTTTGACATTTTCTTTTTTGTTTTTAAATGAACAGAATCCAAATATTTAAAACGCGTCTTGTATTATAATAAACGCGTTTATTCGAGCGTTATACGAGTATTTTACAGTTTTATTTAGTGGCACGTTACTCCGGAACCTTAATGTGTAATACACAAACATCACTCGACACGCTGTAACCCTGATAGCGAATCAACATTTGTCCGAAATTATCGTGCTTATAGATTTCTTTCCGTTTCCGTGATCACATTACGCGTATATATCACCATAGTATGTGTGTATGTGTGTGTGCTGCTACTGAAACTAAACGAATTATTTAAAATACTTAAAGTCATATATTTATATACATATTCGGAGAATATTATTTTTTAACCAACTCGATATAGGTAATTGGCCTCTTTTAAAAAAGTGCAGCGCTGTGGAACAACTCGCAGTCTCTGTAAAGAACTAAAACGGCGCCATCTAACTAGACAGAATTACAATGAATAAACATACGACAACTAAATAAACATATAACGTTCGGTTTATTTAACATTTACTGGACGACACACACCGTTATAATAATAGGCGAAAAAACGTATATGAATTGTACTACCTGTAGTAGAGTATGGGATAAACAATAAAACGATCGTAATTTATTTATCTAAGTAAACTTTATATTCCCAATAAAAATACGCGAGACGCGAGTAATATTTAAAGAAAAAAGAATAAACGTAACTCGAAATAAAAAACCGAATATTTCGACGTAAGCCTACCAGATTATTAGTTTTATTTATTATACTTCATATTCGTGCGTGTCGTTTTGCAACAAAAACGCATACGAATGTGGCAGTCGTTACTATATTCTGTATTACGATTTTTATTTTACAACTTAATAAAATGCCCGTGAAAATAATATGAAACGCGTAGATACATACATACACATATACGAGTTTGTTATTATAAAAGAAATATATATATATATATATATATATATATATATACACGCGCACACACATGAGTACATAACTGTAAACGTATTCGTTAAACAGATCGTATTGTAAAACTACCGGTACAACAAATATATTCGTATTGTTCGTTTAATAAGTCGATAGGTTTATATTATTCGACGGAATATTTAAAAAGTTCGTATTTTCCAAATTTTCGATCGAGTCATAACGAGCAATTTATGAAATACTATTTAATAAACTAAACAGTTAACTTCCGCGCGATATACAATATTATTGTAAAAAATATTTAAATATCTACATGTTAACGTTTAACATGACCCCAAATAAATATTTGTATCTGTATATCACATAAAACGTAATAACAACCCGGATGTACACATCACAGACGAATGACTGTGTTCTTTAGTAGTCATTTTCAAATCGACAGTTTTATGAATCATCGTGTTTTTGAAAAAAGTCCCAACGAAGCTCATTAACACTTTTTTAACAAAACAAAGTGCGTTGACTAATTATTTTCGTAAATTTTATAGAAAGTTAAACCTTCATTGTTTCGTAAAAAAAAAAACCAAACAAAGAACAAACAGTACCTCTTCTTGGTAGCTTATCTTGTCGCAGTAGTTTCATCGTTTTAAAATTAAAAACGAAGATAAATTATTTTGCACGCGTAAAATGATTTTTAGCAGACATCGATATATCGACAGTAACGTTAATGATTGAACATTTGACAGTTTCTTTAAGTAGGTGTCTAATTGTATTTTTTTTAAATATAATGGAATTTCAACGTAATTAAAATGTTATAGGTTTACGAAAATTGTATTTTTTTACTTACACTCGAGTATAAATTTTAAAATTTATTATAAAAATATGTAAACTGATTAATAATAATAAGAATAATAAGAAAATAACTCCGTTAAATTATGCATTAAATTAAAATATCAATTTTTTTTTTTTGAATATATATTAATAACGATAAAATAATGTTAGATATGTTCTTGTAAAACATTTAAAATAACGTCAACCTAAAATTATTTACTTTAAAAAAAATTAAATTTGAAATAGTAATACTAATAAATACAAATAAATCAAAAATATGTTTATTTGGTTATTATATTATGTTAACGAAAAATGATTTTAATCTAATTAAATAAATAGGAATGAGCAGATACCGTTTTTACTTTTCGTTAAATAAAAATTATTTATTAAGAAATACTTTTATGTGTTACTAAGTTTTTAGATTATAAGCGTTGATTAATAAGTTATTCTTTTTATCAAGATTCAAAGTGCATACAGAAGTAGTAGATATATTATTTGTCATATAAACGTGAAATATTTTGGAGAAGTGGGAAGTATTCTCAATTTTGAAATAAATACCCGTTTATTTAATATAATTGAAAATTGATCAATTCATGATGTAGTTTATTATATTCTTACTACTAAAAGATACTCGCACCACATTATTAATAAAAATAATCGTTTAACTTATTTATCTAGAAGCCATAATAAAAAATATATGTTTAAATTTCTGACATAGTAAGTCAGAAAGTTTCTTTAAGTGTGAAATACTTAATAATAAAAATCTTTACGAACAACTATTAAAGCGATAATTAATTATAGCTTGAGTAGGTAAAATGTATTCAAATCGAATATAAATTTTACTATTATTACAAACGAGTACGACTGCCATTATCTTTCCAGTTATCAAAGTATTGTTTAAAGGCCGTTGGTTCACCACCTTCAATAACTCTGATTACCTATTTATTAAACAAATCACGAAATGCGTTATACGAATTTAATAATATCGTACGGTATATATAATGGTATATCTAATATTTGAATATTTACGTACCCTTGTCCATGCTGGATAGTTATTTTCCTTAATAAAAACTTGCGCACGCTTAAGAGATTCGACTTTTTCTTGGGTTGTACCTTTTTTGCCAATCCAAACATATATTCCCGATGAAACCGTGTCCAAAATGAAGCAATCCTTTAAATATTCGTTAATAATTAAAATTGTTAACGATTACACATTTTTTAAAATGTATCCATAAACCTACGTCAGTTTTCAAAAATGACTGAACAAGAGGCTTTTGGTTGATTTGTTCTGATATAATTTTTCCACCAGACGCGTCCGATATTTTATATAAAGTAGGTGACGCCTAAAAATACGTTATTATAAATTCCTTGAATGTAATTGTAAAAATAATAATGAAGCTTACTGTTTCTTTTTTTTCAAATTCTTGATCGTCGTCTACGGCAGGTGGGACTTGTTTAGCGGATCCAGATCCAAGTTCTTTAAAGAATTTTTCGTATTCATCCGGGGTACTCGATCCATCTAATTTCAAATATTGTTTTATATTAAATTACGATAATAATTTAAATCAATATTCACAAATAACTATAACTTTTGAAAATATTAAATAACTTTATTATAGGTATGCAGAATTATTTAAAACGAGTGTTTTGCTTTTTAAAAATAACGTTTTATAAATAAATAGTAAAAACGTAGAATTAAAAATACTTTAAAATTTCATAAATTTTGTCGTTCCGTTATTGATACCAAAAAATAAAAATATTATAGTTAATTAATTTTGTATCGATTTCGAAATGTTTAAAGGCAACACTAGAAAACATGTTTATGTTATTCTTAAATTCACCTTGCACGTAATCTAACCTTGGGATTCCATAATGTAATATAAATGCGCGGTGTGTCAATTTTAGGCAAATATGTTTTTATGTTATAACATTGAACATTAGGTACAAATGTGAAAAATCACGACAAAATTTAAAAACGTATTTAAAATTATTGGTTATAGATAAATTGTTAAAATTATAATAAATTCTTATACTCCGCGTAAAAAAAACGATTATATTCTTACATTTTTTTTTAAAATAATTTTATATTTCGTTTTTATTTTAACGAGCTCTTACAATGTGATAACGGTAATTAGTACAAAAATCGTTTCAAGTAAAATATGTATTGGTCAAGCAGCTAATAAATATTTTCTAACAATTTTCTAAATAAATTACTTCGTCCAAACTATTAAAACTAATTTTTTAACGCTTTACTATAAAATCGCCTATATAATTACAATAATATGACGACGCGCATTATTACTTACCTACTATGTTTACTTTTGCTCTCCCAGAGTGGTCCTGATCTCTAACTTGATTAGCGACATTTATAGCCTTCAAACGTTCGGTTCCTTTAGCTTGAGGTCCTACGTATACAAAAATTTCCTTGCCCGTGTCCAAAATAAAACAATCGCCTTGGTTCATAGATGTCACTTTCGGTTCTACTTGTTTTACCCGAACATTTTTCTTGCCCTTAATCTGGTATAATTTTTTTTCACCTCCGGCGTTAATTTCTGTGTGATGAAATCCGGAAGCTACGCCACCAGGTAAATAACGTATTGCTGAAAGAAAACGATATTGTGCAGTGGTCGTTCGTGCGTAAATTGAATTTATAAAAATGCAGGTACACTAACAAGGCGAGAAAAGGGACAGAAAACCTTGACTTTCGTGGTCTTGTGTTTCTTTATGTTGCACCGGATCTCCACCAAGAGCGTCATCTAATTGAATGGATAGAATTGCCGCGGCACCTACTTCGTCCTTGAAGAGAACGATTTAAATTATTAAATTACAACAATAATTAGAAAAAGTATTTTTTTTTTACTAACTTGACTCGATGAACTGCCTGACCAGTAGTAAATGTCCGACGATAACTTGTTATTTTTGCTTTTATCTACTTTCGACTGCGCGCATAAACAAATACGTATAATAGAATAATATTAATAAATATCGACGTAGTTCAAATTCGACGAGTTTTATCGTGTTTATTACGTTTGTAATTCGTTTACGTAAACCAATTTAAAGAATATAATTAAAGCTATTTTAGTACATAAATCGTATGATATAAAACTTTTCCTTACGTTAATAACAATGTACGAGTCTCCAGTGTAGAATTTACCATAATCTTTTACTGGATAAGGCACGGGTTCAAAGTCCTAAAAAAAAATAACGATATTTATAAAAAAAAATCACGATAAAACCTAATCAATTTATAAATAATATTTTAAAACGTAAAATATACTAATAAGTAAAAAGTAACGTTTTTACAACACTTTCGCCACCACCTTCATTTGTACCCTCACTATGATAATACTACTTATTTTATCTCGTCGGACTTAAATGAAGTTACATCTACTTATCTATACATCCATGCCCACTTTAGAGTTATATGTTTAAGCCGACAGTAAGTAACTACGTATATTAAAATTAAATTACATATTTCATGACACCCAACAAAGTCACATCTATACATTAGTGGAAATACTACCTAAAAAGTATTTACTATAGTATTAAACAGAACTATCGTCTTTAAAATGTACGCTCACGTAAAATCTTATATTGTATAGCCGTTAAAATATTTATCGTTTTTTATAAAAATCAGACGATAGCGTTGATTTCTATTTTTAGTATAATTTAGTTAATTCTGATTAGTAAACCCCTGAAATTAATTCTAAGACAATGATGTTTATTTTACATTTTCTATAACGCAATTACGGGAAATATGTATCTTATGTAAATTATACGTTCGTATTACCTAGTATTGGACACGTCATATTGTACGTTGACTATTTTCTGATTGTCTATTGTTTTTGAGAAAATTGTGAATATTTCAATATTTACAACATTTTTTACTTTAACCAAATTTATTTTTGTTAATAATTCGACACGTTTTTATAACGTTTAAAGCTTTCAATTACGGACAGATGCATTCATTTCTCTACAATAGTATTTTGTAATTTATTATACACTCTGATTTCTATGATCAATTAAAGATCGAAAAATAAATTTAAAATCCTAGTCAAGAAATACATTTAATCGAATAAAAAAACTGAATTTTGAATTAAATTATTTGTACAAATATTTAAAAAATACGGTAAAAAAATATATTTATTGGCAAAATGTCAACCAATAAGTATTTTATTCTATTTTTGAATAATTGAATATCGCAACTTTTTTTGTAACGATAGGATAAATGTCCAAGATGGGTCAACCTCTCGGCGGCTCTTTCTACAACTAAGTGATACATTCCATATAGTTATAGCGTGAAACGTGTTCAATAATGAATGGGTCATTGCATTCGTCGTGTATATAAGTGGATGTTATTTTTTACTAAGTATATGTATGTCAGTTTGCCTGTAAAAGTACATAAATTACAATCTAATTTCGAAATCATTCTGGATTCATAAACTATTTTTTGTGTTTTTTTCACGTTCGCGAGTTTATTTTAACATATGATTATTCAACGTGGTGGGTTTTTCTTTATTTTGGAACGATATCATCTATAATTTTATACGTACGGTATTACAACGTACATTTCTGGAATTTCTGGTTAAATAATTTTCCTGGTTCTGGCTAAAACCCACTCTCGTCGGAAATACTTAATATTTATGTTCGTAAGCGTAGTTTCATATTACACTTAATATCATACAGGTTCTTTCAGTTTTGTATTTATTTCAATAATTTCCGATTTATATTTACTCGGCATTTATGAAACATACATAATGTTGTAAATAGCGAAGAACATTACGCCGTTTGACAAAATAGTTTTTATCGAAATTAATAATTACGATACGAAAATATGGAGAAAAGCGTTTTGTTTTTTTCCTACAAAAGTTCGTAAAATATATTTAGTGCAAATGGTAATTCGAAAAATGAGTCACGGCAATAGCGTATAATTAATTATTACTATAATACGTCGGGCATAGATGCCGATTATAAACGTTTGTAACGATACAATAAAACTTTACCCGCCGCACTTAACCCAACTTTCACGTAGACCACATATATTTATTGTTAATCGAATTATTTTCGGCCGTCACCTTTCGGATGACCTTTAGAAGTTATATGAAAGCTAGTTTTTATCAAACTCAAATATATATATACTTCGTTTACCTTGATAAATAATCGCGTACAAGTTTCACCTATTATGCGCACATTTACGTAAAAATGTATGTAAAATGCATATGTTTTATTAATTAGTCGGATAAATTGAATTCGTTATTAAATTGTAGGGCTATTACACGTTTAAATAAAATATACGATATGCGTTAAAATACGTTTGATTTTACGAATATTTTTTTATAGCGACTAAGCTATTATTATTGTTATTGTTATTATGTTGTTACTTTTTTAAGTGAAAAATAATGCATCTTTATGTTGTACCGTTGTATGGGTTTTTAAAACACGCTTAAACACTTTTCATAAATAAGATTTTTATTTCCAAGCGAGTGTCAAATATTCGTTAATTATTCGAGAATTCGTGAATAATCCGAATTTCGATGATCTATCGTAAATGAAATTCGAAAAAATTATTTTACTATAATATAGGTATGTGTACAACATATCTCAAACGAATTTTATTCGTCGGACGTTAATTTTAAATATGACACATTTTATACGACTATTGTAAATATATAATTAATTTATCCCACGTATTTTATATTCTTTTAACTTAATACGCCGTGTTTATTTGGAACGTACTTTACAGACTTGAAGGTATTTGAAATAACACGTAAAATTAAAATATCGTTTTAAAAAAATCCTCACGGCTGACTGTTTTGACGGATATTAGTTACTGTCATTTATCAGTAATCATTAGCCAGTATGACATTTTAAGTAATTATAAACACGAGTAAAATATTTATTAGGTACTTAATTGTAACCGATTTATCACAATAGTTATGTACAAAGATAAATGTTTAGAAGATAACAATAATACAATATTTACGTTGATATAGTTGATCCTATTATTATTTATATTATCTTAATATTATTAGCAAAAACAACAATAGTATGATTTACGTTACATGTGTAAAAAGTAATTGTTTTTTTTTATATTTTATGTTCCATTTAAGTTTCATTTTCGAAGTTGTTGTACAAACTATTTACGTAATTATTTCATTTTTTATAGGTAAAGTAAAACGTAATTATAGACGCGTATTATAATTTTGTTACATATTATACAATTGACGTGTTAATAATTACTTAACGCTCGATCGAATTTTTCGAATTTAAACGTTAATTTCTCGGCATTTTTGAAACTTGCTCAATTTTATTCGTCCCCGAAAATTTTCGGCCGTTTTCGTCACAATCATACGAACGGTTTCAAGATAAAACAAAGCTCACAAAATATATAAATTACCAATGACTTATACACATTTACACTCGCTGCATAATGTTAATTATGGATAAATCGTCCAAAATATTATTCTCGTTGTATAATTCGTTATCAGTTATTACTCATAGGAAGATAAATTATTATTTCACGAAAACAAATATGGAAATAAACATTGATAGAGCGAATTTTGTACAACACCGAAATTGTCCTTTTTGGTTACGCGAATATCTATACTAGCATACTAAGTATATTGCCCGGAATACACGAGGCTAGTTTTTCAAGCTAGGATAGCAAGGTAATACTAGTAAGCTAGAAAGCTAGTAATTTTAGCTTCGTGTAAACAGAACTAGCTTTGTTTTTAAGCTAGCAAGCTAGGGAATATTCTAATAAGCTAGCATGTCAAGCCAAGCTAGTTTAATAGGATTGCGTTCTATTTTTTTTGAACTAGCACATCTCCCACCACTGAATTTACTATCTACTATCCTCTCTCGTTATAGTATTCAAACGTTAAATTTTTGGAGCCACACGACTTAATAGGATTTCGAAAATATCTGGCGTCATTCTCAGAATACTCTTGAACTCGCCTATGTCTTCACAGCGAAGTTCTTCTAAAAGTAATGCAGATGATCAACGTTCTTTTCATCTTAAAATCCACGGTCTTGTCCAAATACGTTTTTCTAGCAACACTTCTAAATCGTCTAATGAAATGTTACATAGTTGCCGAAGCAACTGTTTTATTCTTATTACATTATTCCTTTTTCGAATGCGGTTCATTTTTATTTATTTTCACTAAATTTTTAACTTTACAAATTTTTTATCTGTGCCCGGAATACACGAATTGAAGGTCTCGAGTATACTAAACTGTAAAAAACTGTTTATAATACAATTTTTCCTAGCATTGTATAAACTATTCTAGCTTCTTCCGAGCCAGGATAGGCGTTGGGAATAGCTAGCTTGCTATCCTAGCTTGAAAAACTAGCCTCGTGTATTCCGGGCATATACTATGGGCTATGAGTTTATACAATTTGTGTAGTTACCTACGTTTATTATATTACTAACGTTAAGACTCCAGTCGTTTCCTAAACTTATACTTTAATCGTTTACGTTAATATAAATACGTAAATTCGGTTTATATCTTAATTTTGAATATTGACACTAATTACTATAGTAATATTTAATTTGTATTTAAGATATAAAGGTATAAAATATACCTTCGAATATATGGATACATACAATATTCAACCATTTCTGTTTCAGCGATTAATTAACGTATACAAAATACAATAAATTCGAAAACGAATAATATAAAAATACAATGACGAGAAAATAATTGAAAATATGCTAACATATTCTCAATTATTAACTGAACTAAAGAATGTCACATATATATACGAATAATTAAATTTCTCGGTTTATTAGATTTATAACTCGTGTGTGTGTGTGTGTGTGTGTGTGTGTGTGTGTGTGTGTGTGTGTGTGTGTGTGTGTGTGTGTGTGTGTATATACGTAATTGTTAAAATATGTTTATAAAAATAGAAGGCTAATTAATTACTCCACGAATATTAAACATGTTTTTTTAGATAGGTTATACCTTACACATAATAATTATACCTAATGCACATATACATATTTCAAATCAATAATAGTTTCCAGTATATCGCATTTTTCCCGTGACACGCAATTATACTCGCGTATTTTCGTACTATATTATTATATAAAAAATCGATATTACCGTAGGTTGCAAATTTCGAGGAATAAAATATTTTTAGTACACGTAAATATCAATACATCTATTTCCGTATCAATCGATATACTTTTGGGAAATGTATTATTTTAATAGTTAATTGCCCGACAAATACGAATAAATAATTTCTTCCCGGTACAACACGATATACACGATGGCTATTTAATATAGTAAACATTTTAAAAAGAGAAATTATATACCGAATTTTCCCGATAAGTGTATTAACAATATTTATGTCCAATCGTAAGTCATTTAGTATAATAAGAGACTCATTATCCTCATTTAACGGGGTAATTAAGTAAATTAGAAAAACGAAAGTATTTATGTACATACTTCGGAGTCCCGAACAAATTACTATCGCGCGTGTACGCTGCTCCGATTATATTTCGGAACACTTAAATAAATAACGACCGAAAAATGTCACTTATCTATAGAGATATTACGCTCGTAGATTAATCGAAAACGTAAAGAAATTTTGATAAAAAAATGAACGTAGGTAGATACGCTCTTACATTAAAATTCAATAGATTGGGAACATAAACTAGAAGCCGCGATTGACGTCTGACAAGCGTATCCCTACTATATATACACAACGTACGAAAAGTGAAAGTGGAAAACGTTAACGTAAAAAATTGACGACAATAAACACTAAACTTGGGCGGATTATAGAAATTATTTTGAGTTTCGTAATGTTTACCTCGATCCTCCAGATTTTAAGTCCGGCTGAATTGCCTGCGGATTCAAACGCGGGATGCATAACTGACGACCGGAGAAGCGCTGGACTTTTTGAACTTGACGACGAACCCGTGGACGCGGCTTCGGACGACGTACAAGTAGTAATGAACAATATCAACTGTAGGAGCGCTAGCGGTGAAGTCACGCTATTGTGATTTGCGGCTGACGCCATCGTGTGAGACGGCAGCGGTTCACTCGTCTAAAAAACGATTTAACAAAAACGTTATTCCACGCATTAATTTTCGTGAACCGTATCTATCGTTCGTCCGAAATTACAATCACTCGGTTTCTTAAACGATAGCGCCGCGTTATATTGAATAATATTCGTTTTGTGTTTTCAAAGTCGTGGTAGTAGTAATAGTATATTTCAATCGTAAACTACATAAACATAAAATGTATTCCATCTACGATAAGTATTAAGGAATTAAAGTGAGAAGTATTATTTTTTGCGTCCATTTACGTAACGAGTTACTATTCGAAACTTGGACAAATTTGTTGTATATATCGTAAACGATCCAATTTATCAAATTTTTTCGTACGTTTTTCTATTATTGTGATAAAAACCACGTACATTATATTTAAATAGATAATAACTCAATCATCTAGTGATTCGCGAGGAACGTTACTTTATCAATAGAGCATTTTTGTACAACTTTTTAACCGATAACTCGTTATTTTTGATAAACTCGTTATTCAACGAAATTACACATTTTCTTTCAATTTTTTGAAATTTAAATTCAAGTAACATTTGTCTGGATTACGTTTTAAATTGACGGATATTAACGTAATTATTCAAAAGGGACGAACGATTATTAACAATTTAAAACTTCGCGACGTAAAATTCGCTAAATTGTATATATTAAAACGGTTCGTTATACAGATAATACCGTACGCAAAAAAATAATTTATCGTCTAAACTATACGAAAATAATTTTTGAACGAAATATTGTAATTATACGAATCATTATCGTCTGTACAACCACAATATAATATTGTTAGTCACTACAAATTATCCCGGAAAAGACCTTGGACTATTCAATGTTGGTTTTTTTTACAAATGTTTCCCAAATCATTATATCTACGTATATAAGCGGAACTTCGGATTACGAGCGCTATATAAATATAAACGTCGCGGTGGATACTATAAATAGTTATTACGGGCCACGGGACTATTTGATTTTATACTACGCTATTAAAAGGGATTTCCATAAGACTAAACGCATACGCCATTAATCCTACAAAATCATCAGCGACGACAATGTTATTCTCTCCGTGCTCGATATAATATTTACGATATCGCGACGGATATTTCGAATTCTCATTTTAACGGTGACTAATCGATATTACTATCGATAATCATTTTATAGGCCTTATTACGGAAAATAATGCGTGCGTTCGCGTTAGCTTCGTCGATTTTAATCCGTAAGAATGCATGTGTACACGCCGGCAGCTGACACATTCGCAAAATTCCGATTGGTCATATAATATTACTACTAGCCGTCTTTGAAATTATAGAGATATTATTTCGCTAGAACCGTTATACGTTCATCCTGGTTCGTACAGCCCGTGACTGTCGCGCTGTGTATGTACGTCTCAATCTGTTTTCGATTCTAAAATGTAATCTTTGAATTTTGAAAATGGCCCCGGCGGTAATCGTCGACAATAAATGCCAAATACACTTCGACATATTAACCTCTTAGGTAAGATTTGATTAGTAATATTGATTTTTTCGCAATTTTTTCATTCGTATCACCGTCGTCATTGCCCCGTCTTATCTTATATTTTGTAAATAATATTAACTATTACGGGCGTTCGCCGCTTTCCGTGTTGTTCTGAACTATGATCCATTTAATCGTACGCGCACGTACGTTATGTATAATAAAGTAGTTACGTAATAGATAGAATTTTCAAAAGTTATTATAATAGCACTTTTAAACGTTTAATTTATTTACGCATAAAGACGATAGGGCGGGAATTTCGTAAAAATATCCGGTACGTAAAAAAGAAGACGTCCGCTTGTTTGTAAAGAACGGCGCGTGGTCTACAGAAATATATTGAAAACAAGTAACGTGAAAGTAATCCCGTCGCGGATTAATACGTCGTAAGCGGTACTTCCACGTTCGTCAATTTCCCGGCTATAGGGAAAACGTATATTTAACATCGACGAATATTCTCGGAGCAAGCAGTCGCTTTACGCCGCCCACACGCCGAGCGAAATATCGATAAATTTCACGGTTGGCGTTATTTCGTAAACGATATTTAGAGATTTGTCAAACGACAGCGTTACGGTAATAAGTACGAGACGTGAATTCGAATTGAAACGCGTTAATTCGTTCAAATCAGCGATAGCGTTATTCTAAACACCCGTATTTACGTAACACGCGGCTGTAGTTGGTAAGTTTTCTCTAGTAGTATGTTTATGACGTCCACGTTTTTTATGCGGTAAAACTTTGTTATAACGTTCTCGTAGAGTCCAGAGAAACGCGGTGTTTTAACCGGGAAAGCGCTATTGCCGGGAAATCGTAGAAACTACTAATACGCAAATCGTGATTTTAGTTTAGCGTTTAATTAACGTACGAATATTTATGATGTGCGCGCGTCGCCGAGTAAAACTTTTTTTTACAGGGAAATCCGTTGAAAGGTTCGGAAGGAACGACAATGAGACGATTTTGCGAATCCTCCCCCCCAGTTTGGATCGTTCGTAATTATTCTTTGACGTAATTTCTACCTAGAAAAAAAAGAAACCCGAAAAACATGTTCCCTACAGAAAGTCATAATGAGTAAATTTTCAGTAAAAAATTACCTAAGGGTTCGGGACCGAGGAATAAGAGTATTATAAACAGAATAAACGGGAACGTTATAACGAAGTGTTGGCTGGCGTACTACGTATTTGCTTCCATAGGACAAATACTAGTTTTATCGCGTTATATTCCAATATGTGGAAGGATCGCGATCAATACCTACGTGTACACTATTTACCGTACTTGAAATCCTACGGCTGTCGACATTCCTATCGGATTTTATCGTAAACGTTTTTATTCGAAACTATAACATATGTATTTAACACGATTTTATTCGACGATTGTAACCAAGGATAATCTATATTAAGCGTATTTTTTATATACATTTACAATTTTACTACGGCGTATAGTTTTTTTTTTTGTATAAGTACTTACGTAACGATTTTAATTTGTTGTTTATCGACGAAATTGCTCACTGATTCGAATCGTACCTATATTAATAGAAATACAAAAACACGTTTAGCTACGTTTTTCTACACGTCGAATATTTGGTTTAATTTTAATTATACATAAATTACGACTCGAAATACTAAAAAATATTTAACACGGTAAAATGTTTACTTTAAAAAGTTTTTTTCGTAATTATATACGTACTTAGAACGATTATATATATATATGTATTAATTACTCGACGATTTTTGTTTAATATTACGTACGTAAATATTTTATAATATAATTTTTTTAATAATACAAATTATAGACCGATCTAACGTATTATAATATAATTTAAATTGTACGGATAATAATAACAACTTACTAGGTAAATATTATAATAAATATAGCGCTAATTAATTGTCATACCTCGAATACGTGGCAAATCGTTTGGATTAATTACCAAATACTCTTCGGAATCTGTAACGCAAGGTACTGCTGGTTTAGAACGAAAACAAATAATGATCATAACACGATTGCTGCTGATACGTACGTGGTTCTACACGACGTAACGGGTAACACTTGATCTATTGTGCGATGCGACGTAATTGACCTTTTTATTAACGATGAGCGTAGAATAACGTGCGTGGGGCTATTACAAAAGGAAAGGAATACATATACGGTATTATAGAACGCGTATTTTCATAATCGTTGTAATAACGAAACGATAATGTAACGACCTTCGAGTACTCGAAAAATACTATTAATCCAAACGCTAATATTCCAAACAAATTACTCGGTCCGAAATTCCGAAATACAATTTTTATCGATCGTTCATGATGTAAACACGAAACACCAATAACAAATTACAAACAATATATAGGTTATAGGTAATAACGACGTCGTCACGCGTGGAAATTAGAGTAGACATATCGGTTAATTACCGATCGCGAGTAATCACGAGGAAATTGTCGATTCGACGAGAATTTTTCGTCGGGAAATAAAATATCGTCCGCATTTACCTTGAAATTTTCGTAACTTGTCGTATTTTCGTATTTTTATATTTCGATTTTTTCTTCGTTAAAAAAATGATTTCGATTTTCGTACGCTAATTGTTTAAGAATATATCATTTCGTAACGCGGTTATTAAAACGTGTATTCGATACACACGTTTGTTCGTCAAATACGATATTTAAAGGCATTTTTTCGTGTTTTGCGTAAATATTTTTATCTCGTTAACAACACCGCCGTTATGTGCGACGTACACTAGTTGATCGATCATTTATTTTGACGCTTTCAATTTTAGAAAAATATTTATCGAAATAGGCGGATACTTCGATAGATATTCTAATATCGATTTAGTGTCGTTTTAGAAGTAACCGTACTCGCTGTTGGCAACTCTTTACTCAGGACGTTTAGACGATGATCAATATTACGTATTAGAGCCTCTACCTATTTGCCCCGGCTTACCGCCGATTATCTCGAATTTTCCGTTTATTTGTTAACCGCCGTAAACATCGAATGTAAATAAGTAACGTAAAACATTTTGGACAATTACGGGGATATCCGGGAATTTTTGGTTTTTTGATATTTCTATTATATACATTCGAATAATATAAAAAGTAAAATTTGAGTATTTAAATATTACGTTCGTAAAAATAACGTATATACGCATATATAGGAAATTGAAAAAAAATCGTTATTTAATTTTTGGACTAAGCGAAATATATTTTTACCGTTTTACGCTCAATATGATTTTAAATGCTACAATACGCGATTTAATTAAATCAAAGCCGATACCCGACTTATTATTGCGCTCAGCCTTATCTTATTCGCTCCCGTATTTTAATTTATTATTTATCTTATTTTACCGTCGTTTCAATTGCCGAAATAAATATGTAAGGTAAAATATCATCGACAAAACGACGGTAATTTCGTCGCAATTTTTTATATAAAATCATCTCTTTCGACTTATTCGGTTAAAAAAAAAAATATTTTAATTAGCGAGATGGCGTGTCGTATTTTATTTAAACGATAGTTGCCATTTACATTATCCGTACGATTAATCGTTTTATTTTTGTTTTACAGAGGACTGAATTACTCGCCTTCGTTACGGCTTTGTCTATTTTCTAATAAGATAATTTAATCCGAAATATAAGACATTTCGTTTGGTGCCTATCCGAACGATAAATAAAACAAATATCCGAATCGTCGGAGCTTCTTCCGCATAAAAAAGTCATTAATTCTGCATGAGTCAGTAGTGACGCGGGTCGACGAATATTCTGTCAACTTCGCGCCTCGTCCTATATTATCGACGTTATACACGTATAACGGTGCCACGCCCGCGAATTTGTATGAATGACCTTTCGTCGGATTTGAAACGTTAAATTATTATTATTTCGATGCGGTTTTCGCCGTCGAGTTTGAAGAATCGAAACCGAAATATTTATTAATGTATCACGAACGGCGTTTTGACGGCCAATTACAATCGGGAGAACGAGAATTTCCACAACGAAATTCCGGCCACGGTTAAAAAATGAACGTACACTGCCGCATAGTATAACCACCAACATTGTTTCGTATTTTAGAATACGCAATGTAAACATGCCCCCCACAAAGTAATATTACTTGATGCTATGGCCTCCTAAAAGCAAAAAGAGTTCCCAGGAAGCTCCCAAGTCATTTATCTTCTGTATGTCCGGATCCATAGATCCTTCTAAAGGGAACTCCCAATGAATTTACTGACGGGAAAACGCTTTGTTTGAACAACTATTGTTATTTCGACGAGACAAGTGTACACACACATACACATATATATTCACACACACACAAAATACAAGCTTTTTTGGGGAAATTATAGTAACGCATTCCTTTCGCGTACGTATTTTCGATTTACACGACAGACATATTATTGCGTCGAGAATACGGAATATTTAAAATAGATAATTAACCTAATATTTGAACACATCGTTGAAGTCACGAGCCAAACTATAAATTACGGGATTTGAATACGCAAATACATTCTCCACGTAGCTCACGCGAAAATGAACACATTTCATCATTGTTAGAGATTCAACGTCAAATCGGGTTTTTATAAAATTCATTTTGTCAACTTTTCACTTTACCGTTTCTTTCATTTCCAGTACACTTCCTTATAGTCTCGTTAAATTATTATTCCTCGATGACGCTATATCGATATCGTATTTTCTTTTAAATTTTCGAAATTTTATAGCGTTTTAATTTTATAATTTCGTTCAATTTTTTAAATAGTGATTACCATAATTACGTCGTTCAATTTTTTTGGCCTAATACAATATTTTTTTAATATACTATAATTTTTCGTTTAACTTTTACGCGAAATCTCATTTTAAAATGTTACGCTAATTATCTGGCAAGTTAGAAGCGTATTTATCTTTCATTGAATACAACGTGTCATCAATGTAATGTATATCTCTACTATAAATTTATAACGTTATAATATAAATTAATCGTAACGACGCCGGTTAATTTTAATTAAAACGCCTATATATATATATATTTCTTTTCGTATCAATTACTTTTTATATCGTACGACATTCCGTGTAAACAACATAAATTTTATGTTGAGTAATAAGAAAATGTTCAATTGTATTGTCGTTTAAAATACCGTTGATGCGAAAATGACATATTACGCCACACACACACAAATACAACATTACAATGAATGAACGAGTAAATTGTCGAATACTCTATAAATAAAGTTGAGAATATATTTATAATCTATGATACAATATATCAAATAACAAAAGTTATTTTTTTTAAGAAAACACCATAAAAATATATTCTTATTACTCACTTTTTATTCGTAAAAGAAAAAGTATTTTTAAACAACATATATATATATATGTATGTATACTACCAATTTTTAAAATTTATTTTCAAAAAAGTAACGGCCCGTTTTTATAATTTGATTTGTTTAATACACATACACACACAAACGTATACATATACACACATATATACAAATATGTGAAAGATAAATAATAAACATGTAATTTAACTAAGACTAAAGACATTTTTATAATTTCTAATGTTTCACGATTATTACCAATAATTAATATATTTCACCGAAGAAAAAGATTATTTTGAGTCAATTTTTAGCTAGCAATCAGTTTTTAAACTTGTAACAATAGTAAAATATATTTAATATTGTAAAAATATTGGACACATTTCTTACTTATATACTTTTAAATGGTAAATAAAAGCATTACAATGTTGACTTTTTAACAAATTGACAGTTAACAAAGATTGACAATAATCAGGTAACGGACAATAACAAAATTATAAGTTACCAACTATATAAATATACTAATATATCCTTTTGGATATTGATCTGAATGTAAACAACTGATTATTGGTCTTTCCCGGTTTTCTATTATTTCGTTGATTTTGTGTTTTTTTGTAAATAACGGGTGTATTATTTTCATCGTACTATATTAATACTACTATACGTATTCGTACTATACTAATATTTTCTTCTGTAGTTTTAAACGCATTACCATGTTTTTGCACTTTGTACTAATATATTCAGTAGTTGTAGTGGTTTTATTATTGTTCATCGGTAGATATATTTGATTGATGACTAATCAATGGATCAATTTCACACACAGACTCATCAGCATCTGACATAGACAATTTCCCTGGAGATGCCATGACATTGAAATCACCATAATCATCATCATCAACATTGGCAAAAAGGCCTAGTTCTGGTGACAAGCTGCTAGAGCATTTTACATCTTTTGGTTTACTTTTACTTATTTTTGAAACGTTCTTCAGTAAAACGATATTGTTTAAATTGTTTTTGTTTTGTTTCACTGGTTTGGGACAATTTTTTTTTACAATTTTTATATTTTGCTCGATTTTTTTCAATTGCGTTTGCTCAAATTTCTTTTTATCATTGTTGTCGGTATTTTTTTGCAAACCAATTTTGTATTGTCGCTTTGAACAATTTAAATTGTTCGTTGCTGTAATAATACTTTTTGAATGTGTAGTACGGCTGTTATTATTTAATATATTTAAATTATTTATTGATATTTCTTTGGATTGTCTTTTACCGTTACTACTACTCAATGATGTTTTAATAGGTGTGAACTGCTTCAAACATTTGGGCATCTGTCAATTAAAATTAATGTATGATTATAATTTTTAAATTATAATTAATTATAAATTTAACTTAGTTAAATTGAATAATGTTTTCAAAATACAATTTTGTAGAATAATATTAAATTTTCGTATTATATTTATTATATATAATTTTGTAGATTTTTAATTCAAAATAATGTTATTGAAATTTACAAAGCAATTCAAATTTTACAGCATATGCATAATTTAAAAGGTATTATACTTAAAGAAATAATAGTATAAAATGCCAAATTTGTATTATATATTAACCAATGTCGTAATATTATATGATAAATGTGTAAATGAAGTATTTATTGAATCTGTTTTAGTACATTTATAAATTAAATATATTTAGTTTCAAATTTTAATTTTCAAAAATCTAAACAAATTATTTAACGAACGGACAAAAATTATATTTGTATTATTAATGTAGATATCTACTACAATAATAAATAATACAACACAAGTTACTTACCAATTTTTTTGAATTTGATTCTTTTCTTTTGATGTTTTGATCTTTTAAGTTACTTGTAGTTTCTAAAATTTCACTTGAAGTTTCGACTATATAAGTAGGTTGGATAATTTGTTTCTTAGGAGTTGATGTGAACATACGTAGTTTATCCACTTTATTAAATTTAGTTTTAAAATTGTCTTCTATTGTATCACATTGAGAATACTTTCTTTTCCTATTTGTTTTCTGACTCACCAAATCACAATTTCTTGTATACGTCGAATATTCGCTATTTATGTCCTTACTGCAATTTATGTTTGTTGGTGAAATTGACTTAATAGATGAATCCAAAGGGTAATGTAGCGATGTATTATGATTCTTTTCAAAGTCTAATAATTTGTTTGAAATATGCTTCCAATTCCTTGGAATACCATCATTGTTTAAGCATGCTTGATATAATTCATATGGTGACCCACCAACAATACCACCAATTAAACGGTACAATCCATTTTGAGTCATTACTAAATTACGTTCTTTTCTACTTTTTAATATACCAGCATTATGACATTTATCTAATACAGTAACTTGATCTTTTCCATATAAAGTACCTGAAAAATATTTTTAAAACAATAAAACATTCATAATATGTAAAATAAATTTAATTACCAGTTAATGTTAGAATAACTTTTGAAGATTTCAATTTTGATGTGATTAACTCTAAGGTTAAAGACCACATAGATAAGTACTTCACAACATTTTTTTTGTAGGTTCTACTGTTTGAAAATACATCTTCAAGAGGTAATTCTATGGAATAACAGCTATCACTTATGTTATTCGTTTGCTGTGAATTAGAAACTGACGTATTGGAAATGATTGTCATGTTTGAATATAAACCAGACACAGTTGATTGTCTTTCTACAGGGTCAGGTACCTAAAAATTGTCGTTCATTATTGCAACAAACTGCTTAAAAAATTTTAATTGACAATGATTTATAACTCAATACGGGGTAGTACCTTTTGGGATTGAAAATGATTACTTCCAGTTGAATCAGCACAATTCAATGATTCCATGAGTAGGACAGAATGGTTTTGTAGCGGTCGTAATTCATTGTTCTCATGGTTATCCATCGACATAGTTGTTGGCTGCTCATTATTAAAGCTCGATGATGACACTGTATGAATAAAAGGGGTTCGTGACAAACTTGCTAGTCGCGAGACGTTCTTGCCAGAATCTTGTCCATTTTTAATCAAACGTTTAATATGAAGTAAGAAATTTGAGAATAAAATTTCAAATTCGCGATACGAGTATACTTTTAAAAATTCAATCAACGCATCGCGTAGAATTAGAATTGTATCGCCCATGATGTCGTTCAACAATAAAGTGGAGGAATCTAAATATTGAGGTGTCCACGACATTTTTGATATTTAATTACGCCAAGTTTCTTCGGTTGTCTAAAAATTATTTCACGCGAGAATAACAAAACATTGAGTACAAATAAATTAGCGTAAATATATATATATATATATATATATATATAAATATATGTACGCGCAATATACAAAAACAAATTTACGAAGATAAGATATTTTGGTAAAGCACCAAGATAAATCGCCTCAATACAGATAAAATTATAGAACCCAACTTATATTCCTGCTATAGATGTATATTATTTACGTTACGCCAATGGCCGACAACGTTACAATATTGATATCTCCGAAAATCACGTTTTATTACGTGACTACAGTTTATTTGGAAGTTATATTGGCCCCTATCTAACGTCACTGTTCAGAGCGTATACGTTTTCGTATTCGCGTCCGGTTTGAACTTCCGATACTATGGAGAAGTAGAGTACCAGTGCACTCTGTTCATAACATATAGTAAATGCTGTTCGCGTTATTCTGTTTGTTGAATCGTTTTTTTTTTTCGTTTAGCGCGGTAAACCAAGCGAAAACCCGTTTGCCGAATTACACGTTAGTGGTTACAGTTCCGTCGTATTGTTTTCTTGTCAATGATATAGTTTGTCTTTCGTTCGAGTAACGTGAACGGTATAACCATGGAAATAGGCGCCCGACGTTGGAAAGACGCAATATTAAACATAAACGAAATCAACGCTATCGATAAATTGATGAATTATAAAGAAACGATTCCCACGGACGAACTTTTACAGACATGGAGTAGGTATTTAACGCCTAACATGAACGTTCATATTAGACAATTGTTCAAACCCGTTCATACAAGTCGCGATTATATTGTGTTCATATATCAATGTCTAATGGTTGATGAATTATATTACCATTCTGAACTGACGGAACTATTATCGACTATTATTTCCCAAACAAATATCCAGCAATACTTGATTGACCTATTGGATACCATAACTCTATGTTTAAAAGATACTAGCGAATACACCAATTGGATCAAAATTGGAGCTAAAAGACTTACTGCTTTTCAACTTGTGTCATATTTGTTCAAAAACAAATTAATCAATGACAATGGTTACCCTTGGATTAAAAATAACAATCTTCTTTTGCAATTGCATAGAGCATTGATTATGAAACTCTACAGTATGCCGCATGTGATATTAAATTTACTTCCTGGTATTATAATAGATCAAAAATATCAACGATTATTTACAACCATTCTAGACATTGATTCAATAATGTTCTTAAAAAGTATTTTACCTGTTGAATGCCAAAAAAATTGGCGGTTATTGTTTTCATCTAGTTCGCATAATGAGTGCTACCAATCACTGACTTCTACTATTATTAACCAAGGAAGTACAATTTTAATCGTTAAAGATAATGTAGGTAATATTTTTGGAGGATATGCTTCACACGAGTGGACATTTGAACCCACATTTTATGGAGATTCAAATTGTTTTTTGTTCTCTTTGCTTCCACATTTGAACAGTTACTGCGCTTCTAAGATCAATAATAATTTTATGTACATGAATATTGGTCAGCGTATTTTACCAAATGGCATTGGAATGGGCGGAAATTTTGACAATTGGGGATTATGGATTGATTCAAATTATGGAAATGGTCAAAGTAGCAATTTATGTGAAACATACATTAACTATTCAATGTTATCATCAGTTAAAGATTTTAAGATTGATTCATTAGAAGTATGGTGCGTAAATAAAAAAGAAAAAATTTGAATGTTACTTATTGCGGCTAGCAATTGATGAAAATGGTTGGTCAGTGAATGTTGAATTCATCAATTGAATAATCAAGATTTAAAAAAAAAAAAAATTAAAATTTTCTCTTTAAGTTACTTTAAAATTAAAATCACTCAAATGTTTAATGTATTTTGACAAAATTTAATTTTTGCTATATTGTAATAGATATTAAGTTATTTTTATAATTGTATATTTTACTTATTAATTAAACTTATGTACATTATTTAAACTTATTGTGAATTACTAACTATTTGTCTTAAATAAGTTTTTTCCAATACTTATTAAATTAATATCAAAATCAATAATGTGTGATTAATTTATTTTACTTACATTTAAATTAAATAATAAAATTTGTAGAAGATAATTTTGGATTTAAGAAATAATGAAAGTAGAAATTATATTATATAGATCTCGTTGTAAATAACATTTCAAATGACAAATTATAAAAAGATTCTATTTTAAGGTTATAGTTATGGAGATAGAAATAGTTTTTTCTATTTCGTGTCTTGTAAAATGAACCAGATGAATTTTGAGAAATCAGTACGAAAATTATCTGTATATACTTAATAAAACCAAACGAGTTGTAATTTGAGCAAGACTGAACCATTGAATAGAATACACTAATTTATTGAACTCAATAAGATGGATAATATGAATAGAAATGTTTACTTAAAGGTCAGATATTCTATTGCGTCTTACGTGCATGTCGTATTCATATGTTCAAAAACCCTAAGAAATGACCAAGTTGACGTACATTAAAAACACGACGACTATTTCTATAACGTATTAAATTTTAAAGGGTTAAAAGATGTTGAACTTGGGTAATTGTGTTACTGATTGGTAGTGGAGGGAAAAATTTAAATACATTTTGCAGTTGCCGAAAAAAAGTACGGTTTTAACCGTTTTTACACTGTTTTTTTCCGTTTCTATGATATTGGTAAATTGATACCATACTATCAATAAGTTATTGTGTGATAAATCGCTTATTATAAACGAAAATTCAAATTATGAAGAGGAACTTCAAAAGTATTACGTATGTAAAACTAAATCGCAATTACTTAAAATTACTAAACGCCCGATAAGTTATGAGTGTCATTAATACAATTCGCAGAGTTATATACCGTTTGCCAGGAAAACGTTTCGGATATTATAGGTAAATATTTTTATTAGAAATACAACAGATGTTGAAATTTTAAATGTAATGTTAAAGGGCTATTCCAATATTTGTAGTTGCTGGTGCTGGACTGGAATATTTAATGATACACTGGCGTCCGTTTGGTGTTAATTTTTACGAAGTATACAAACGGAAACAAGCTAAAGAAATAGCTGCTGAGAGATTGAACAAACAATATTGATGTTATTAATTATAAAATGTCCAGAAATATACCCGTTGTAACATACATAAAATTTACTATTATAGCCATGACTTCTATGATGTTTGGTTCACAATTTGTGCATAATATATACAAGCCACTTGACGACCAAGAAGATTATGTAGAAAGAGAAATGGAAAAATGTCTAGCATCAAAAAATTAGAAACTAATTACTTTAGCCAACTGTAGTTCATAACAATTATTATGTATTATGTCAAAAACGAAAATAAACAATTCATTATTTTATTTTTAATTTATTTAGTAATTGATATAGAAATTAAGAAATTGGTATAATTTAATAATTATAAAATATGTAAAATTATTGCTCAAACGTAATAGGTCAATTCTAATAATTTATGGAAAACTACTTAATGAAGTTTGAACAAATTTCATACTTTTTGGAATTTTTTATCGTTATATAATAAAATACTTAACTTTATTGTTTCAGCAAATCATCAAGTAATTAACTTACAAAGTGCACTTTTTATAACTTTGTTATTTACACAGCTTTACAACTAATAATGTGTTAATATTAACAATTAATTACTATTATTATGATATATCACAATGACAATAAAATTAATAATGTTGATTATATATGACAGCCTACAGAAACAATATATTTGCTTACAAAGTAACTAAAATTTATTGAACAAATAACAAAAAAATGTTATCTATTACTTTACAATTTATATGTATTCAATGAAGTTAATTTTTTAGAATTTGGATTTATAGAACTTGGAAATTCTATATTAATGCTAAAAAATATTGATTTGAAACTATTTATATTTTAAATTTATAATAATTACATTATATAATAAGTCGACAAAATTTACATTTTACTTTACTTCTTTTCTTATAATCAGTTTGGAAAAAATTTATTAGTAGAAACTGCTCTCTCATTGTTTGAATTACATTGTGATTTCATAAGTAATTATTTTTGTTCATTCACAAAATGTTTATTTTTCTCAACTAAAAGACACCATCATCTTATGCAGATACATTAATTCTGTTTTATCATATTAAATATTTATATATGGATGTATATTAACACATTATCAATAGATGTTACATTTTTTGAATAAGATTGTATCATTCTGTCCATAATATAGTATACAAAATATGTCATTTTTTTATGTAATTTATTCATTCGTATCTAATATTATCTTAAGTTAAATATAATTTTAAAAAATTAACTTACGAATATTTTATGTGAATTTAATAATATAATATTAATTCTAAAGGTCAAATAGTATCAAATATCATGGTGGTGTCATTACAAATATAAATTCTTTAATGTGCAGTTAAAAACAATATTATTAGGTTTTAATACTTAGGATGTCATACATATTACAACTGAGTTAATAATTAACTATTTATAATTCAAATATAAATTATAAAATTAGATATTTGTTTATCTAAATAATTACCGAAATTATTTCAGTAACTTATTAAAATAATTCAGTCATATAAAATAATATTTATTACATATAAAAAACTATACATTTTAGAATTTGGTTTTAATTTAACATACAATAAAATAATTTTCACGGTAAAAATATAATTTCTTTTTAATATTAAAAAATGTAATCTGACATTATTTATTTATATTTAAGATTAACTGTAAGCATACAGTGTTTATTATACAATAATATATAATATATACTAATACGACATTAGTATATTCAATATTCTATTAAATTTTTGATTGTGTTTTTCCAAATTTGTCTCAATGTAAGTTAATTAACAGTTGCCGCTGCTATACCTGGTGATGCAGCGGTTGAATTATATACCATAATTTCTCGAAAAGTAAGTTCTTTTCATTGATTTACTGTAAAATTATCTTCACCAACTAAATAGTTCCACGGTTGTGGTCCTGGACCATTTACTTCTTCATTATACCAGTGGCTTACATACAGATGAAGCAATGCATTATCTACAAATATTTGTTGAATTGGATCAATTACTAGCATTTGAGATAAAAGATTTCGAACTTGGTTTGCTGTAATTATTAATATAAAATTAATTAAATTTAATATGAATTATAATTTTAAAAATATCAATATAAAAGAAGGTGCTTATTAAATGTAGATAAATTTAAAATTTACTATATTCTTTCTTTAACCTTTTAAATATTTTATAAATAAAATTAATAGTATTCAAGAGGTTGAACAGGATTGACTGTGATATGCGGACTGCGGGTATGTAGGTGAATGATGTGAGAGATCGAGTTAAGTGGACATTAAGGACCAAAGGTGGCTGACCCCAAATAGCTGGGAGAATAAGGCGAGGAAGAAGTAGATTAAATTATATAAGTACCCTCCATAAATTGTTCAATGTCAATTTTTTCCTTTCTTGGATAAATACTTGTATTTTTTAATTGGTTTTTTTTTAATAATTGGCTATTAATCTTCTATAATTTATGTATTTACTCGTGTAATAAAGCCAAATAAATAATGGTTTACTTCTTTTTATAATAGATATAGTGTGATCCCAACACAATTATGAATAAACAAAAATTACATTTTTAAGATATCAGAAATTATTTACACCTACAGATTTTTACTTCTATAACTAGTGTATATTGTATTCAATTTGACCCATTTGTCATTTATTATAAGTTATTTTCAGATACCATATACTACCTTTTACTTTATAATATAAAAGCAAATAAATGCACTTAAGAAATAATAAGTTAATGTTTATAGTTTGATTTTATCAAACTATTACTCTTGTTTATAAAAACTATAAATCTGACTAACTATATAAAATAATGTTAAGTTATTTCATTTGAATCAAAAATTGCTCGCTTTCATTATTGTATTTGTAATGGTTAGGAAAAAGAAGTTTTATGTGTAAAAATGTAGTCGATAAGATACCTGTATTTTCTCTTTACCGTTAATTTTTTTAATCTTTTTGTTAGTACATTTAGTTTCTCATCACTTCTAGTCATCATTAAATATAACTTGGATATTATAATTTAAATTTCCATTTTGATAGTTTATGTCCAATTAAATCTTTTGACAGACTTTTTTGAAGACATCAGTTGAGTATTTTTACTTAAATATTTGTAAAAAAACTGGATTCTTGCAAGATATTATTTACAAAAAATATTTTACAAATAAGATTCGATCAATATTAAACTAAGATAACAAAATTAATTTGTTTGCATTCATAATGCTTAGCGGTAAAAATAAAAACGCGTTTATACACAGTAAATGACAATTTTATTTCGAGTAATATATATTTTATTAAACTCAAAAATAATAAGTAGGCAAACTACTAATAATATTTATACAAATTAGCGTTTCTTCTTACTTGTTTTTGGAAATTTTCTATGCTATTTGCAGTATACTTTTCATGAAATACAAATATATAGAACTGTATATGATTTTGTTTTGTATTTAAAACAGCTGATGCGATCTAAAATTGTTTCTAAAATTTGAAAATGAATTTAGTGGCGGTTGCAATCGTTGATGTAGTAAACATTACGTGTACTGCGATTAATGCTCAAAATCCAAGGAGATTAAAAGCACAAATGAAAAGCAACAATTTAATAAATAAATGAAAACGGATCTTGTTCAAATATTTAATATATAATTAATACATTTTTTACCCGACAATGAATTAAGATTTAATATTTATCGTATTTTAAAATGTATGGAAACACCACTTACGTTTATTCAGTATTTCATGTAATATTCAATTATTCAGACCATGACGATTGTTTATAATGTTCTATAAATAATATGTATATATGAATATAAATATTATTATAAATAATGATAATAATAAAAAAATTAATATATGTGCATGATTATGTGACACATAATTAACACATACTAAAAAATGACAAGATCACTTGAATTTATTGTAATACAGTTCAATCACATTATGCAATTAATTAAATATATTTGAGTAGAATCTTGAGTTTCAACATCTATGAAAAAGGAGAACATTATCTACTTATATTATTTTTTCCAAAATTATAATATTAAAGTTATATTTAAATTAAATAAATTATTAAAATACAAATGTTATTTTAAAATTACAATGTTGGAAAAAATTATGTGAAAGTTCAAGTAAAGCACTTGTTTTCAAAATTAACAAGTGTTTAAATTCGAAATTAAAAAAAAATCCAAAATTCACTAGACTAAATACATAAAAATATTGAACAGAAACAAGGAACATATAATTCTTAAGTTCAAAACAAGGAAATTGAATATAAATACTAGGAAAACATAAATGTAGAGAAAAATACCTTTTTCTGGCATTATTTTACTATACAATGAATAATAAACAACAATGTCATCTATTTTTTTTATTTTATTTTTTCATTATAAATAATATTTAATTATTATTATTTTTGATAATCTTACAAATATAGCTCTATATTGTATGAGCAATACAATACAAAGATATTTATAGTTTACAGTATTTAATTAGCCTATAGGTTCTAAAAAAAGGCTTAACATCTTAACAATTCATATTCACCATAACAGGCCTGTATGTAATTTTTTGAATGTGTGCGTAAAATTTAGTTTGAGAAATAACCAATGTAATATAAAAAATTATAATTGAAGATAACGTAAAAACAATTGGCTTAATTAAAATGTTTGCAACAAATATCAGACATAAAATGTATTTTATTATATTAAAATATATAGAATTTTCATACTTAAAATATATATAGTAAAACAATGGGTGATATAAAGTTTATATTGAGATCAATGTTTTTACCAATCATATGTTTATTATAAAAATCTTGCACACAAATATAATTACACACATAGGTGTTGGCCTGCAAGGATAATGATAATAATTAAGATTTTACATTATTTATACTATGTATAATTATTTTATAATTTACTTATGTATAAATCTTAATTTACAGATTAATAGGGATGCCCTTACATATATTTACATCGAGTTTAATTTTATTTAAAAGTTCTAATTAGACAAAAAAAAACTCACAACCGTTAATTTCTAATTTGTTAAATGATCTTAATAGTTTTTTCATAAGAAAATGTCTTTAAAAAAATTTCAAAATCTGGACAGTTTTTCAAAAATGTTTACTTATAAAGTACAACTATAGTTATGATTCCATTTTTACAGAAATTTCGTCCGTTTCAAAGAGTTAATAAATTTAAGTTACCTTCAAGTTATGGAAGACTATACCTACAACTTTATTAATACTATACTTATGACACAGTAGTCAGACATTGGACGGAGGTAAACTGTATCAATGGAGTCTATCGGCTTGGTTGTGGTTCATTAGCAGAAGCTGCTGCAGCAGTAGTTGGATCATATTCCATGACTTCTTGATAGATAAGCTCTTTCCATTGGTCCACAGTATGTTCACGTTCATCAACTGAATGATCCCATGGTCCTGGTGCAGGTGCATTTACTTCACTTTCATCATACCAAACATTTATATATGGATGTAACAATGCGTCATCTACAGATATACGTTTTTCTGGATCAATAACTAGCATCCGAGATAAAAGATCACGTGCTTGACTTGCTATAATTTGATACAAAATTAGTTAAATGAATTATAAACTTATAAATGTATAAAATACAAATATAATTTATAAATAATTTAAATAGATTTTTTTAATATTCTATACTATATGCAAAATAAATAATTGATTTTAAATATTTAAAAAGAATGAAATTATTTTTGTAATAACTATTCTTTAAGAAAAAAAAAAAATTACCTTTTAGTTTATTATGTTCAGAAGAATCTGATGGGAATAATACATCAGGAAATAACCGATCAAATGAATAACCCGGATAACGAGGTCTATTTTCAACATAATTTCGTACAGTTGGTTGTAATCTTCTCATAAACTCTTGTGATGGTGTTCCCAGTTGTTCTATAAAGTAAAATTGATAATGGTATTTAAATATTTATTCTAAATTATATTGATGAAAATATTTTAAAACAACCTATAATTTTATTCCACTGATCTATGTGGTCTGTTCCAGGAAATAGTACACCACCTCTAATCATTTCACCCATTATACAACCTACTGACCAAATGTCAACATTTTCCTTATAACCCATTCCTAAAATCACCTAAATATAAACAAACAATATTTTAAAAGTATTATTAAATGTTTTTGATGCTAATAATATATATATTACTTCTGGAGCACGATAATATCTTGTAACAACATATGGTGTCATCATAAATGTAGTTCCAGCTGTTCTTGCTAATCCAAAATCCAAAATTTTTAATGTACAATCAGATTTAACAACAATATTACTAGGTTTCAGGTCCTAAATTTTTGAACATATTAAAATTTAAGTTATTCCTTGAAAATACAATTAAAGATTTATAATACAAACTCTATGAATAATTCCTGCTGAATGTAAATGTTTAATACCACACAACATTTGATATAACAGATAAGACATTCGTTCATGATCAAGATCCATTTGGATCACTTGACACAAATTAGCATCCATTAATTCCATTACCAAATATACATCTTGAAAATCATCTAATGTTCTTTGTGGTGTAAATGCATTTAGCAAACCAATAATCTAATATTTTAAACAGTTTTAAACATTAACTATTACTTTTAACTACTACAATTTGATTGTTCATTAATCAAAATTTAAAATACTTACATTTTTATGATTAACTAATTTCATAAGTTTGAATTCTCTATATGCTCGTTTTGCGTGTGTTACATTTTGAAAGGGCCTAGATAATTTTTTAATAGCAACACTTTGTTGTGTAATAGTGTCCATGGCCGCACTATTAAAAATTAAAAGTAAATTAATTTTAGTACTGCTATAAATGTTTTAGTACTTACACCACCATGCCCTGAGCCCCTAAGCCTTTGGGTACAAGATCAACATATCGTCGGGGAACTGAAAATTCAGTATCACCAAATACCAAAGTGTAGAACATATCAGCTACTTCAGTCATGGTATTTGGTTTATTTTGAGGTCTTTGAACAAACCTTGATTGTGTTCCAAGCATTTTGTAGATAAATTCAAAATCAACTTTACAAAACACAAAAACAAAAATACAAAAATGGTGCAACTACAGAAATAAAAAATGTACTCAATAAATAATATATATTTATTTCAATATGTTCATGCTGTTCGTGCTTAAAAAATATCCAATATAATAATGTTCAACAAGTTCTAATACTAGATAAATTATACAATATATACATTATAAATATGTATAGTTTTAATAATATTTAAAATAAATCAATGCCTACAATTTATTAAAAGATTAAAAATTTGTGAATATCGATAGACTTGTTTTTATTTTATTAAAGCTATATACACATAGTATATTACAGATTGATATATAAGAAATTAAATACAAAGGATTTATTGTTTACAATGCATTAAAAAAAAAAACAAAAAACAAAAAATGGTTAAGAACAATTGACATATAGACTTGTTAATGACATCAATATTTTCATATGGATATGCGGTGAATGTATCTACTTAAAATATTTATTATTTATAGTGATAATTTGGAGTACAAAATTTTAGTGTATTAAATTTAACCATAGGTATATATTATTATAGTATTTAATATTTAAATTAAAATCATGTATAATTTTCACTTATGTTAATATTTTAATGAATGAGAAAAATGTAATTAATAATTATTATATAACATAAATGTAATATATAAAGCAATGTAAATTAAGATCATTTTATTACATATCTACAATTCAAGCTATATTGATAAATTTAACGTATATTGCTAATTTAGATTTAAAATTTCTGCATTAAATTTTTTAAGATGGCATAGTTTATGGTTTTAAATATATTATTTATAACATATACAGCATATAAATCTTAAATACTTATTTATCAATCATAAATAAAACTAATGATTAATACATTCTATAAACTATTTATATTAAGCAATAAACATGCTGCCATATCTATCTGGAAACAGATGAAATTACATAAAATACTAACCAAACTATTCCTTGTGCTCCAGATCCTATAGGCTTTAAATTTTGATATCTCTTCAAAATAGTGAACTTTGTATCGCCCACCTCCACTGTAAAAAAAATGGAGGAGGACACTCTAGATGTCATCCTAGGATTAATATGAGGCATACGAGTGATGTTTTGTTCCTAAATGCCAAAATGATCAAAAATATAATATACACAATAGACAGTTTCAATTTGAAATAATATTGATATTTGTTCAAAATCTGCAATCAAATAAATAATAATTACTTTAAATATAAATGGATATTTTTAACATTGTTTTAGTACATAATAATTTTAGTTACTTAAAAAATAGCTATGTAAACTATTTATAGTTAGATTTTTAAACTTAATTTAAAAACTATATTTTCTATGTTTAATTTTAAATTATTAAATATGTACAATTGTTTAATTTAATAAAATAAATAAATATAATATTTATAAAATTTAATAAGATTACCAGTATAATATATAAAAACCTACGGCACTATAAATTTGTAATAATTTTATATTGAAAAAATGGTTAAAACCAATATACACCTTTGTATTATACATATAATGCATTGTATATGTATTAAAAAACGTATACCACAAAAATACTATGTGTAGATTGATAGATATAAACCAATTTAAAATATAATACACATAAATATTTAAATTTTGTGTTTATGTAATCAACATCAATGTAACAAAGTAAACAATTAAATACATAATTTATATTTTGTACAAATTATAATTCTGAAGATCAGTTATGGACCAAACTAGATTTCATCAATATTAGTTATCAAGAAAATACGTTGGCTGTTGGACCTAATCAAATTAATTTGAATAAAATAAAATGTTTCATAAAATATTTAGATATTAATTTTTTTTTAACACGTCATTTGTTAACTGATATACCATATACATACAGAACAATACATATATATAACACAAGAAAATAATATTTACACACACACACACAAACCAAAGAGCTATAAATACAAAACACACGTTTTGTATTACCTTTATTGAAAGGAAAATAAATACAGTTATAAAAGATAATAATTGTAAATATATTTTTAGTAATTTAAAAAATAATTTTGAAAAGAGAAATTACGGTATAAAATTATTTGTGTAGCATTTAATTATATTAAAAATACATATTAAATAAAATGTATTGCAATTTGAAAAATTATAAATATCTTGTTATTTGTATATTCAAACATTCATAAAAGTATGAAAGGTAACTATTTAATTTTTTTTTTATAGTGTTAAGTAGGCAATATCAAAAATCAATTTGCGACCATGATCTAAATAAAAATATATAATTTTACCATTAATTCATTTCTTATTTAATAAACTATTTGTAAACTCTCATAATAATATAATTCATTTAAAATATTTCCTATATAGTTCCATTATAAAAGGGAAAAATATTGCGTAGGAGTATGGCTAAGGAGTGACTACTGTATACATTGGTATACACACACATAACAGAAAGGATCAATACAAAGTCAGAATATGGCTCCTCCCATCACTTTCATGACTATAAAACCTTTCGTTTTCATTATTTTAATAGGTTCCAGAAATTGATATTTGTGGTTCTTTTGATTAATAGGTAGTAAAAATAACAACAGATAAAATTAACTAATTTTATATTTAAGTTCCATTTAATGAAGATATTGTTATTAATGAATGTCTGACTATTAATATTCACTTGTGTTATATAATAATAAAATTAAGATAAACATTATATTGCAATATTGTCCAATATCTACTTTATAACAATAACATATTTATAAAGTAATTACTTTTTACTTAATATAAAATGGATTTATTTTTTATAAAATAATACAAATTACTAATTCATATCAAATATTTCAAAATTAATGTACGTTCTGTATAACATCCTAATATAATTAATATCCAAATACCTTATTTGTTTCTGTAGCAAATTATAAAATGTTAATATGGATTATTTGGATAATTATAATTTATTATTCCCTTCCCATTTAAAATTTTAAACTGATTTTTCTCTTTTCTTTGATTTTTATTCTTTTTATTTTTTAGATGTCATAAAAATATTTTTGATTTACTTATTAATTATTTACATTTGTCTACATAAGAAAAAACCAAGTTCAGATTTACTAAATATATCTAACTAAAACATATTAATTAATAACCTCGTGTGTTACGTAAAAAATAATTGATAAATAACAAACCGACATTTTAGGGTCTAAATATATATATTATATATACTGTAAATTATTTTGTGTTTATAATATATAAATTTTCAACATAATTAATACTTATTTTCAATAAAAACAATAGATTTATGTAAAAAATTCTCTTCCCAAACAATTTTCATGAAATAAAATAAAATTTTAATTTAAATGTTTTATAAGTAATTTAATTTTAGAGCACAATATTCATAATTATTATTTCTTAAATACTTAATTCGGGTTTATATAAATTTATCGATTAATAGTAGATACATTGCTTGAAAATTGCTATATTATTACGTATAAAAATGAATTATATCTACCCTATTTTTAATAATCAGTTTTATTTTAAATACTTCATAAACTTTACAACATTAAAATATGAAAGTAAGCTTACTAAGTATTTTAAGAAAAAATATTAACTCTGAATATGTAGGAGATTTTTTTTTGTATGATTACTGATGTATTTAAATATCATTATTATTTGAATACAATAAATAATACATAAATGTCGAATGTAACAAATCGAATAAAAATGAAATGTTAAAAAGAAAAAAAGTGTGTTAAAAACACAACATATTAAAATTCTACATTCTTCTCCTATTAAATATTATAAGTACATACTAAAAGAGAAAAAAAAATTTAGAACATATGACATTTTTATAAAAGCAAATTAAACATTTTCAATAAATTAAAAACAAAACAAAAATATATTTGGCACTTTATAGACTGCCAACATTATGTAATATTTTTGAAATCATACAAATTAATCCTATATTTACATTTACATTTTACATTATTTAAACGAGTATTAGTGTAAATAAAAGTCCAGATGTATATAAAATGCACTAATTTATATAAACTCAATCTTACTACTTGTATTTTACAATTTAAATTTAATTTACAATTGATTTAATTTGCTTTACTATAGGGTCACATATTTTATAATATTGAATTTCCCAAGATAAGTAAAAACATTAAAATTGGAATAAAAATATAAGGCTGTAGGGAGAATATACCACAAAACATTTAATATTTGTGTAAAATTGAAGTATTTCATACTTTAAATTTTAAAAAAGTGGATAATGTATTAATATATTAAGCTTATAAAAATAAAATATTCGTACAAAATGTATTTATGTATATATAGTAAAATTGAAATTTATTTACATTTTTAAATATACTAGATAAAAATACTTCATTAATCAAAATATAAAATACCTAAATATGCCACGTTTTATATTATTTTTTACAAAAATTTTCTAAATGTTACATGAGTTAACTTTGTTTTCAAAAATGATAAGCATATACTTATTTCAACATCGTAAAATATAATATAATTATTAAAAAAATTAAGAAAATTATGAATAAAATTACTTTTATTTTTCATTTATAAACTTTATAGTACACATTTCAGCTTGACACTTAACATAGTATATTTATAACGTTATAACGAAAAACCTGAAGAATAAAAGAAATGGATTATTTTAAGGATAACTGAAGGATTGAAGTTGTTAAGGAAACTGTAAGGATTTAGTATTATATTAATTTTAAGAAGGAATTGGAAAAGATTAATTCTATCCAAAGAAAGACTAGGGTAAAAAAAAATTTTAATTATATTATGTAATTACAATAGTTAAATACTTTTCAATTTGTAGTTGTCATTTATTAATTAAAAAATAATATTTTTAATTATATTCCAAATAGTTAAAAAATGTGAGTTAAATATTCATATAATTCATTATCATCATCATCTTCGCCTTTATCCCATCTATTTGGGGTCGGCCACCTTAGTCTTAAACCTCCATTTGACCCGATCTCCCATAACCTCCACGCAAACACCAGCAGTCCTCATATCCTCCTCAATCGTGTTTAGCCACTTTTTCTTTGGTCTTCCTCTTTCTCTTCTTCCTTCCACACTCAGTTTCATAACTGTTCTTACTGCTTCTGAATCTTCTCTCCTCATAATATGCCCAAACCAAGTCTATTCTCTCTCATTTTATCCATAATTGCCGCTACTCCTAAGCTTCCTCTTATATATTCATTTTTTATCCTATCTTCTCTTGTCATCCCACTCATCCATCTAAGCATTTTCATCTCAGCTACACTCAATCTCTGCTCTATTTTCTTATTCACCACCCAACACTGAACCATACAACATTGCTGGTCTCACTACACTCTTATAGAACTTGCCTATCAGTCTCATTGGAATTCTTTTATCGCACAGGACACTAGACACTTCTCTCCATTTGATCCACCCACACCTAATCCTATGCTTCACATCCTCATCAAACCCCCCATTCTTTTGTATGAAGGACCCTAAATACTTAAAACATTCAACCTCCTTTATCTCGTTTTCATCTATTGTCATTCTACTTCTCGTTTCATCTACTTGTTCCTTTTCTTCAAACTTATACTCTATATACTCTGTCTTACTTCTGTTAATCCTTAATTCCTTCTCTTCCAGAGCTAATCTCCACACATCGAGTCTTTGATTCACTTCCTCCCTACTTTTCCCTACTAACACAATGTCATCCGCAAACAACATACACCATGGTACCTCCCCCTGTATCTCCTTTGTAACCACATCCATTACTACCGAGAAAAGATAGGGGCTTAAAGCTGATTCCTGGTGCACACCTACTCTTACCTTAAAGCCTTCCGTTTCACCACATACACTTTTAACGCTGGTATACACTCCTTCATACATATTCTCTACCACATTAATATATATTTTTGGTATTCCTTTCCTTCTTAATTCCTCTTAATTTTACACACTTCCACTGAAACTCCATCTGGCCCTACAGGTTTTTCTTCCTCATACTCCTCACAGCCACCTCTACCTCCTTCTCACTAATTAAGTCTGTTAAACCTTTATTCCACGGGATATCCTCTACCACCTCTCTTGGATACTCCTCATTCAGTAATTTCTCAAAATACTCTTTCCATCTCTTTTTCAAATCCTCATCTTTCGTTAACACCCTATTATCGTCACTCTTAACACACCATACCTTTAGAAAGTCCTTTGATAGTTTCTAAAAATTCATATAATTTTGCTTCTATATTTTACTGTACACATTATTTAAATATTTTTTATGTTCCGTATCAAGTTTTATTTATAAATAAGTCATAATATGCAATTATCTTCATTGCAGTAAAAGTTACTTGATATAACAATAATAATATAAACTTACTTAATAGTACATTAATTGAAATAAAATAAAAAATTGTTTTATATTTAAAGTAATAAAAAGCAATTGATATAATTAATAAATTATAACCTATTGAGAAAATCAATAGAGGCATTGTAAAAATTAATGTATAGCAAAATAAGAAAAAAAAATTATATTCATAACAGTAAAGATCACATATGCTTAAAATGTTGATTGAACATATATTCAAGTATTTTTTAATTTACAAAATCTATTTATAAACATCATATTCTACAATAAAATTCACACATTTTTAATTAGTAACAATATCAACAATGAATATTAGGTACTTAGAATAATATTTTTTATTTTAATTACATTCAAATTGCTTTTCTCTAAAACTTGTATTCTCAAATTGACTTAAACTACAAATAATTAATTAAATGTATTCAATATATAATTAAAAAAATACTTTAAACATTGTTAAGTCTCATAGCGTATATTTTGTTTAAAAAATAAAATTTGTATCTTAGTTATCCAAAGTAAACTGTATTTACTAATAAATGACGGTACCTAATTAAAATTAATTAATTAATATATATATATATATATATATATATATATATAATCAAAAGTATAAAAATTATATATAATATAATTTATATAATTGTAAAATAAAATAAGAATATTATAAATATATATATACGAAATAATGATAGCAAAATTTGATGTCGTAAATAATATTTAAACTAATAGGTAGACTCCTTATTTATTTTAAACACAACATAACCATATAAATTGAATTATAATTTATTTATCGAACTTCGATAATTATATATTTATATATCAAAATAAAACATTTAAATGAAATAATGAATTACCTATTTCAAAATAAACAAAATAAATTTTTAAAGTAATCATATATCACGCTTTGTATACACTCAATGATGAATCACTTTAAATTTTATTAATAACGAAAGATATAATTACAAACATCAAAACAAATTGTTTTAATAGTGCTAATATTAATAATAACATTTAAGTAAGTACGAGTTTGCGAAAACCAATTTAAACTATACAACTAAAAATGATTAGAGCTCATTATAAATATTTTACTTAGATATATAATAAAAAGAATATACAAAATATTACCTACTTTTGGTAACTATTTTCTATTATTAATATTTAAAAAATAGCAAAAGAACCAATTAATATACGTAAATAAATACCTTAAATTATGATTAATCCAGAATAGGTATCCAAAATCGCAATCGATTGATGAAGATTACTGATAACAGTAGAAAACCAATAATTTGAATCACCAGGATATTAAATAATTTAATCTTATACTTAAGGACACATTTTTAATTTTGTTCAAATTTTGAATACGAAAAAAAAAAATTATTCATTTTCGACTTTGGCACGAAGTTTTCGTATTTTAACAAAAAATTAAAGAAAATTTCTCAGTAACAAATCATCACCGACTGACCGACAAACACAGATGACCCATCAACATTCCAGTGTCACCAATACGAGATAATTATAACTTCTTCCATGAACCTAGGAATTATTCCATGTATTTAGAAAAAAAAAATTTTAATTTCCATTTTTTTTTAATGTATTACTTTTTTTGTAGATAATAGACGGATTTAGTTCTCCATTTTAACCATGAATAATTAATTCACGAGTCATCCTCATAACAATCACTATTTCTAGATTTGAAACCTTAAAAACTGCTTATTATGTATATAGATCAGAAATTATAAACAAACAACCAGCTGGCTATGTAGTAATTTTTCAAATTCTAATTTTTTTTTTTAATTCGTAAATTGATAAAGGAAATTTGAAAAATGATTACATTCCTATTACTACTTATGTTCATTTTTCAAAATATGTATTAATTTATTTGGCTGGCTTAAAAGACCTATTTGTATTCTTGAAAATGAATTTTTGAATTGTTAGAATTATATATTTTATAATCATTATTTTGGGCCATTTTACTCTTAAATATACATTTGTTATTCTTTAACATTAATTACTATAAAAGTGCACTGAATTTAAAGTATAGAAGATAAATTGAAAACCTGTAATTATTGATATGATGTACTTTTAACATTTTAACCAAATAGAGCAGAGAATGAGTGTAGCAGAAATGAAAATGCTTAGATGGATGAGTGGGGTGACAAGAAAAGATAGGATAAGAAATTAACATGCAAAGGAAAGAATAGGAGTAGCGTTGATAGTGGATAAGATGAGAGAGAGTAGACTTAGATGGTTTGGGCATGTTATAAAGAGAAAAAAGTTGGAAATAGTAAGAACTGTTATGGAAATGAATATTGAAGGAAAAAGAGAAAGAGAAAGACCAAAGAAGTGGGTGAATATAAAATAAAATGAGGACTGCTGGTGTGTGTGTGGAGGATGTGGGAGTTCGGGCCAAATGGAGGTTTAAGATGAAGGTGGCCGACTCCAAATAGATGGGATTAAGACGAGAGAGATGATGATGATGAACCATTTATTTTTTATAATTTTATTTTAGTTTAATAGTTTTAATAATTACATATCATAAGATATGTATGTAATAATCAATAATTATAACTTAATAAATCTTTAAATTGTGAATGAATATAACCATAAATGGCTATTAATTATTGGATTAATAGTTTTAAAAAGTATATTTTTAATTATTGGAAAACGTGAAAGTTAAAAAAAATTCTAATTGTGCTTTTCTATTATTATTGTAATATTACTTTAAATAAGTTTATATGCTCCATATCAAGTTTTATTTATAAATAAGCAATGATACCTGGTTACCTTCATTATAGTAAAAGTTACTTGATATAATAGTATTATAAACTTACTAAATAGTACATTAATCGAAATAAAATTAAAAAATTGTTTTAAATTTACTGTAATAAAAAGCAATTAATATCATTAATAAATTCTAACTATATGAAGTATAAAAATATAATGCATATTATATTTTATTAAATGAACGAATAGAATGAATAGAACAATTAAACATATATTGTATTTGATTAACTAACAAAATGAAATCAAAATCGAATTCATAAATTCAATATATTTAATTTTTAATAAGGTTAGAAATTATATACTAATATTCTTCATTTTAATGTTTACAATTGTTATTAATTTATGAGTATATAATATATTTAATGTAGGATAGTTACATAATTCAAAAATTACATATTTAATATAGTTGTAATTTTTAATAGTATTACAAGAATAACTGAATTGTGTTATGAGAAGGAACTTTGTAAATGAATACATTATACTAATATCAATATTATGCAAGAAATTTCTCATAATTAAAAACAGTATATTAATCTATTTGAAAACAATCAAATTGATACCAGTGAAGCAGTCATAAATTTTAAGTGTACATAAATTTAAAGAAATTAATCACAATGTCTATACTGGACTAACTAACTTATATTAAAAGTATTCCAATAAATACGTATAAAGATATAACTATATCTATCTATCTATCTATCTATCTATATATATATATATATATATTTCAATTTAAACTCGTTTCAATAATATACTACAATTATGTGGTAAAAAATTAGTCATCAAAAGAACAATACATTATTAATATTTCAATCCAGCATTTTGTTTCAGCAAATTGATATATAATATGTATCCAGCTTGATTATTGTTTAAAAGTAACTTACTTAACAATAAATAAATGTAGTAATAGTATATAATAAGCCATATATGTTGTTCAATAAAGAACAATATATTGTATTTCAATCATAAGAAAAATAAAATTAATATACACGTAATTTGTTTATTATTTATGTATTTATAATAATATACAAAAACATATTTTTATACCTGATAAAGGCCTACAACAGATATACTATTTTTAGATTTAAAAAAAAATAATAGGTAATGTATATAAACAACATAACAAAAAAGTAATAATAATAATATATAGAACTCAATTAAATATAAATATAATAAATACAATAAATGGTTTTGAAAAATACCTGCAAAAGTTGTTATAAATTATAATAAATGTTTATGTCTATTGTATTATATAATTTTATCAACGACTGACAATTTTAAAAGTAACAAACAAATATTGTATCTATAAATAATCATAGAACATTTATAATACCATAAAAATTCATTCAACATTGATTCGGTTTTTAAGAAATAAAATACCTAACATATAATAGAACAGTTCAAGTACTTTGGAATAATTTAAAATATAGTAGGCTATTTAAACATGAAGAAGTGTAGGTAGATAAAAGGCCCTAAGAAATATTCAGTTACAACATAATATACTAATATCGATTGAAGACAAAATAAAGGGTAATTGTTACTAAAAAACTATAAATTTTATATTTTAAATAAATCTGAATGTAGTTATGTTATTATAATAAGTTTTAAGGCTTATAATGTTTTGAAAAAAATTGTTTAAAACCCTTTTGAGTTTCTTAATAATTCAATTATAAATTATAACTTTTTGCAGTAAAAAATTACATTAATAGTTTTATAACATACAGTTAATATTGTTATTATAATTTACCAAGTGTCTGATGGACTATTATTTGATGCAGGACTTTTTCTTTCTGCACCTGGAGCTGGACTGATACCAAATAATCCACCAATTTGACATCTTTTATTTAACTCTATAAAAATAAACAAAATCAAATACATTTAAAAATGCATTACATTATTGACTAACACAATAAATATAATTAACAATTTAATAATCGAACAATTTAAAAAAATGTATTTATTAATATTGTCATTAATCATGTATGTAAATATAAAATCATTATATTATAACTGTAAGACTTTTATAATTTTGTATTGTACATACATTTTTTGGGTACCAATTTAAACCATTAGATAAATTCTAATAAAAATCAACATAGTAAAACACTTAATATATTTATTAGTAGTATTCATTAAATTTACGCATAATTTTTTACCAGCTATAGACAACAATATTTTTCTTCGTGCACCTAAAGCAGTAACACCAATTTCACGTAGGTCACTCTCTGTTAAAGTCTTGAAAGTAGTCCAATCAATTTCGTGAGATTTAAATAAATCTAAATAAAAATTATATAAAATTTTATTATTTTTAGATGATGACTTACGTTATATTAAATAATTATAATACTTACTTATATATTTATCTAAACCAAGTATTGCCAAATGAGATGGTAAATCAGCAAATGAAGACGATGTTATTTTTGACACAGTTGATGTAGGTGTAGAGTCAAGATGGTTACTCATTTCCATTGACGCCAATTCAGAAATGTCATTATTTATTTCTGATGACGTGTTACTCCATATACTTTGCTCATTCTATAAATATTTAAATAAAAATTAGGCCATTTAATTGTTGTTGTAAAAGTAATACAAATTTAATTTACATCTCGATGTCCTTTTAAAAGTGCGGAAGGACTAGATTGACTAAACCCATATCCTGACCACACAGATGTTGGAACTCTTACTTCTGACCGATTTGGTTTTGATTGAGATACTATTTAATGTAATTGACACGTAATATACAATAAAATAATTTAATTATTTCAAAATTAAATTTTATTCGGACATTGATTTTACCTTGAGTTGCAGCAATGCGTAAATTATGGTAATCATAAGTGATTGGCTGTCTACGAAAACCAGGAGCACGGTTTTCAAATATTTCTAAATCTATATTTAAATATAAATATTAAACATTTTAGATAATTCAAATATAAAATTTATAAAGTTTTGGCTTAAAAAAAAAATTATACATTTTAAAAAAATTACCTAATTCATTATTGCCTGATGATAATAAACTTTGATTTGGAGAAGTATTTGAATCTTGAATATAATTAAAAGCTAAAAACATTGATAACATTTAATCATATTTTTATGCAAAATAAAACAACTATTGCTCTTTACTTGATTTTCCAATATGATTGTTGTTAGTTGATAAATTGTCCATTTTTAAATCATGAGCTAACTGTTGGATTCTAGGACTCAATATGTTAATTTGAGAAGCATTCCCATGATTGCTCATCAAAGGTAAATTAACTACACTATTATGATATGATGTAGGCATTGATCCAGAGAAATTGGCAAAATTGTTAAACCCACCTAAATTAATGAAAGATTTATTTGAATATCGATTTCCATTATAAAATTCTCCATTAGAAACTAAAAATGAAGGATTTTCGTTTGATATGTTGTATGTATTTGGTACATTTGATGATATTCTTTCTCCACTATCACCCAATAAACATCTTCGTCCCTCATAAATATTACCTAAAAATAATAAGTAATCAATAAGTATTATTATATATAATATAAAACATTCAAGATCAGAATTTATTATAAAATAAAATAAATCTATTATTTTAAATTATATAAAAGTTATTTTTAATTTACAAATAAATGTAATTAACAGATACAATAACATTGGTAGAAAATAAAAGGTATTAAATCCATTCAATGCCTACCTACAGATCTTTCAAACCCTTTTATTGAAACTGTATATATATTTTGACTAGCTTTATGTCTCAATGATATATAAATGTCTAAACGTTGCATTTCAATGTCAATTTGTTCATGGGTTAAGATCATTTCATCTTGAGGAATGTCAAACATAAGAAGTAATGGTAACGAACCCTACAAAAGCATATTTTAATATATTAATGTCTACATCCGATTAAATTCAGTAAAATATATATAAAACTTATTACAATGAGCATTTGACGAGCTGCATAAACATTATGTATATGTCCAGTTATGGTTACACTGCTCTTTTTAATAGAAGGTATATTTGGGTCCTTAGCATCTGGAAACAATATTTGAGCTCCAGTTCGACGAGTAATAGCTCTGAGTGTTTCATTACCCAGGCCCATTACTACTTTATGATGCTGAGGAGATATTTCCATAACCATAAGTATTAACACTTGACTCTAAAAGTTAAACACAATTGTTCATTGTTATTAACCAGGTTAAGTATCTACAATCCATTTTTGAAAATTAAAATTTTAAATAATTTAAACTGGTTTCATATTCCTATAAATAAACCTTGATAACTGCAAGAAAAGCCAATGTATTTTTATACAATCATTAATTAGTAGCAATAGTAATGATATAATAATGAAGATAAAATATCAATATATTATATATATATATATATATATATTAAATGTTTCATACTAGATACAATTCAAATAATAATAAATATAATTTTTTTATTATTATTAAAATCTTGTTTATTTAGTCATTTATTAGACTGAATTCATAATAATTCAATTAAAAATCTAATTAAACATTTTTTTTACTGTCCCAAAAAAATATTGTGAAGTTATAAATCAAATTATATGTATAATGAAAATCAAATATATAGAATAAAACTATTTATCATTAATAAATTATTATTTGAATAATCATTCAAAATACATACATTTATATACTATTAAAAAAAAGGTTGTTTTGGATTAATTACAAACGAAGTTTATATATTATACATATTACATTAAAAATCAAAGTTTATATAGTTTTGTATGTGAATATAATAAATTATACATTTATAAAACCCCTAATCTAAGTAACAATATATATATATAGATTTATATAATATAAATTACATTTTAATACATACAAAAAGCTATAAATGAATATAAATATATTTCATTGTATTACACTTACTGCAAGGTTTCCACACATGTGTGTTATAAGTTGCATAGTAGCTTCCTTAACTCTTACAACATCCCATTCATGGCCTTTAACCATTACCATAGTCGAATGAAGTTTTGGTCTAGTACGAAACATAACATGAACATTATAATTTTCTTGGATAGAAGCAATGTATGGAAATTGACTAGATGGATCTTGATAATTTTGAACAGTCCCAATATTTGGCCAGTCAAAACAAAATATCAATGGAGTCAATTCCTAAAAATATAACATTTAATTAAAATGATTAATTATAATTGAACAATTTATAGCTCATTTTTGTACATAGAACATGAAGTCTGAATATAAAAGTTTTTAAATTGTATACACTAAAACATATTAAATAATATATAATATTAATTACAAGATAGTTCACTTAATGGAGAATGACTGAGATGAGGTTGATCATGTTATGAAGAAAAAAGACACAGAAGTAGTAAGAATGTTTATCGGATTGAGTGTTAAAGGAAGAAGAGGAAGAGGAAGACAAAAGAAGAAATTATTGAAGGCGATTGAGTGTGATATGAGGGCTGCAGGTATATCTGTGAATGATGTGGGAGATTGGGACAAATGGAAGTTGAAGACCAAGGTGGCTGACCCTAAATAGTTGGGAGAAACGAGGAAGAAGACAAAATGGTTCATTATATACTTGTTAGATAAGATTTTAAAGCCATTGACATTTAACTATTGACCAAAGACCAAGCCACCTAAATCTCTATAGCTTATGCATACATTTACATTATTAAGAATTTAAATCCTTTATTTTCTTTTTCTATATAATCTAGTTTTATTAACCATATAAATACCTTCTACTTATAACTATAAGAAACAATAAATTTAATTTCTTTCTTCGAAATGATACATAATTCATATATTAAATATATTATTGTCACTAATTTATTAATTGTCAAAATATTACATCAACATACTATTATTCAAAATCAAAAATATATTATAATGATAATATAGAAACTTACCCGAACACGAGCTCTGGCCAGTTCAACAGCACTACAATTTCCAGCAATAGAAACTTGATTACTTTTCTCTAATAAACTAGTTCTGTTTGAATCTGGAAAATGTATATGACAACCAGTATTTTCCATCACTTGTTTAATGGTAAGACCTCCACGACCAATAATATGTGAATGGTCAGTATAACTAAGATCGAGCTTCATTGTGACGCGATTACTCTATAATATATGTATATTTATTATATTATTTACTAAATAATTTATTGAAGTTAATATACATATAATAAAATGTAAAATATTCTTACTCGATCATCTAAAACACTCATCACTTGCATTTTAGCAGTTTTCACATCATCTGGGAATCCTGCGATTCGAACATGTGGGTCTGGTTTGTAATAAAATTAAGATAGAAACTATTATTATTATACATTTACTAAATCCTAAATGCTAGTTTATAAAAATGATGTTTGAATAAAAATAATTTGTTGTTTTTATAATCATATAGAAAAATATTTGCACGGATATTTGTGAAAGGATTATTATATTATACATACATACATACATACATATATATATATATATATATATATATATGGAAGGATAGATAAAACTTAAATTAAAATAGTAATTCGAACAAATATATTTCTTCATTATATTTAAAAAAATTATTTATGATGTCAATGAATTGTATATATAAAAATGTATTATGAAATTTAAATTAATAAAGCAAAATACTAAGTTACGGGTTTATTAAATTTTTATTTTATTGAATGTATTACAATATCTAAATTAATATTATTTGTATATATATAATATATTATTTGTATTTTTATAGTGTTTTATATGTATTAATATATTTAATGACCACCCATACTCTAAAACACATAATTTATTTTGGTATTTCCAATTAAATTTTTTATTTATATTAGATGAAGCTAATAAGAATAAACTTAAAATAAACACAAAGCTATTAATATTTTTAATTACCCTCAACAATTAATATGTAACCACAAACTGTAGTGTGGTTAAAAGTAAATTCATAATCCTAAAAAAGTAAAAATGTACTTTAACAGCAGCCACTAAATTAAGTACATTTTTAATATTGCTATAGATATTTTTTTAATTTTGTTTTATTTAAAAAATTCACGCTTAAATTGAAAACCATCGAGATTCCCAATATTCAATTTTACTTTTATTATGGCGACATAAATAATTGAATATATATTTGACATTTAATTTTTATCAATTAAAATAAACCATGAAGCAACGGATTTTCAGTTTCATCAGTTTTTTAAAAACTAATTATTAAATAATAAATCATAGACTTTACAATTCTAATAAATACAATTCTCTTACTTGAACATGAAAATACATAACTATGCATAAAAAGATACTATATTTAAATATATTATATACCTATTTAATATTAAAGTGATAAAATATTTCATTTTGATAATAAACTCATAATTTTAATTACAATTTTAAAAAATTATTTTCCTTTAAATAAATTAGTTATATGAGCTTTATATTCATTATTTACCATTTATCTATAATTTGTTTCTAAAATTAATAATGGAAATAATATTTCTAGTTGCCCAAATGTTGCTCAAGTTTAATAATTTAAAAACATAATAATTGTCTCCTTGTTTCATCCCAATTCAGTCAAAAATTAAAATGTCAGACATATTTATCATTCAAATAGTAATAAAATAGCAAAAATCATTACAATAACGAATTAAAATTGAACAATAATACAATTGAAAGGACACGAAATATCAAATTAAAAATCACATGAGACAATAACTACATATATATCATGCATTCAATGATTACCATTAAAATCATTATATGACTAACAATATAGTGGTTATATTTATGTAATAATATAGAATTTATCTTTACTTTAAATTTTTGATCAAATGAAAACAATTTTGTAGCGAAGTAAAGAATAAAGGTGTATTTGTGATATTTATAGTAAACCAATAAATTGAATAATTACGGATGTCAGATTTAGCCATTTAAAACATAATTTTTCACAAAATTATTATAACCATACATTTTTATTCTTTTATGAGTTGTACAATTATTATCAGGAAAAAATATTATTTATTTGTAAATAAACGTACTTTTAAATATGGAAAAATATATAGGACATTATGTAATATAGAAGTTAAAAAAACAACTAAATACTATTAGGCCGTTTATAAAGTATAAATCTCTTGTTTAATTAAAATTAAAGATTATTTATGATTACGTTTGAAAATATTAATGATTTTAAACACTACAATGTTAGCAATTACAAAATGATCAATTAATTACCAAATAACCAACATAGGTTTTTTCTTTTATTATTATGCTATAACCCCAATACTTATTTTTTTACTTCATTTGACGATTTACCTTTTTTGGACTTAGCTCCAATTTTTAATCTTGTCGGCCACAAAATTAATGTTCTTGTTTCTGTCATTATCTGAAAATATATTAAAAATACCAACACATTAAATAAATACAAAGTACATTTTAAAAATCGATTAAAATTTACAAAACACATATTAATAATTTATTTAAAATTTACTTTTTGAAAAAAGTTGACTGCTGCCGTTATTCCATTTTCGCCATCACCTAAAATATCCATGTGTAATTTAAAACAATATTAAAAAATATTAACTAAATTTTTATAAATAAGGTGGTTTTAACTGAGATGGCAAATATTAATTACGAAAATTTACATAAAGAATTTTGTCAATTTGCATTATCATATTAAAATTTAATCTAAATTTCAATATTTCTTGAAAATATATCTAACCTGTAGGTATATAAAAATAAAATAATTACTTTGAATCTGATACGAATGAATTAGAGAAGAATGAAAACATTGAACATAATAATAGTAATAGTAATGTTAATATTGATATTAACCAAACTATTAACTTTTCTAAATTTAAAAACATATGAATAAAGCATACTGTGTTTTTAAATTATTACCAAAATATAATTCATTATTTCATCTTGTATTACTACTTCAAACTTTCATAAAATAAATGAATAACATATTATTTAAGATAATATATTAAAAGAAAAAGGAGACATAATTATAAGTTCTTAGATTTTCGATAAATTTAAAAAGTTCTAAAAGTTATTTCGCCCCAAGCCTTTTTGACTGTCATTTTGTATTCTTATACCAAATATAATCTAATTTCTTTCAAACAAAAATGAATAACAATAGTAATTTAAAATGTATACACTCCAGATACTCATAACTTTTATTTTAATGATTGCAGAACAATATCTAGATGTTGTCATGTATATATATCTAAGTATGTTTAAATATAAAACATTTAAAACTAAAAAAAACTAGTTTTTTATTATTTAATTTTAAGATTGAATAATTTCCAAATTTTCTGAAAAAGATTTTGAATTTAATATTGGCATATTAATATATCGTAACCATAATATATTCGAACTTTCCTCGATAGATATTTTTAATTAAACATATCAATATTACATATGTAACTAATTATAGGTATTACCTATACCTACTTATAATATACACCGGGATACACTATAATAAAATCATAATATGGGTTTCTCCATAATGATTACAAGAAAAAATACATACATTTATGTACAGTAACCTAATAAAAGTAAATACCACTCGAAAATTATAATTAGTATATAACATTTAACAAATTCTTATAATTTTGAAACTTTTGTACGTAATCTGCCATTAAAAATAATATATAATTAATAGACGCAATAGATATTATTAAAATGCGTACATAATTATACTATACGTATTATACGATCGACACGTACGTATCGTACGTCGGAAACACTTACAATGCAACATGGATTCGAGTTTTTTTCTGTCGATTTTAAATCGTTCCTTAGCCAAATCGTCGGCTGATTCTAATCCTAACGAAATCGCCAACTGTTGCATTTCTTCCCGGCTGTCACTGTAACTCCTGCTCGTCGTCCCTGTGCTCGAATCCGACACTTCGGACATGGTGTCCACGTTAGTAGCCGAAGACATCGCGGCCATGCTATTCCCTATGATATTAGTCATTGTACACTACCCACTACAATTACCATCCAAACCAACACTATTATTCGTCCTCCGTCGGTTATTCGATGAACAATAATCAGGAACATCCAAAACTGGGTTTGTAGAAAGGTATAGAAATATAGCTCGGATTATCCACCGATAACAGACACTACGGGAATTATCGACTTTAAATTGGAAGGAACTTTGAACCAAGAGAAAATTAAGTGGGTACTGAAATAAAAATCTACGACAGACGAATAAAGAAGGGATATATAAGTTGAGATATAGGTAACATATCGCCGATATACTCTACATAAAATATATTACGTATTGAACGATGTAAATCCTAAGTACGGGATTATTTTTTATTTCCTCATCACCCGACGACATATTTATACAAACTATTTTGATTTGGACATTTTTCAGTTCGTATTAATTTACATTTTTACGGAATAGAGTAAATAATAATAAATTATAAGACACCTATTTATGTGTAAGTAAAATAATGATAAATATTTACGAAAAATTAAAATTTGAATTTTAAAATTAACGAATATATTCATAAAATGTGAAATAGTTTTATTTAGAATAACTATATTCTAATATTTAATAATAACGATTTAGTGCTGAAATTAAAAGTTCCGAAATCCCTGTACAATTTTTTCCATACCTTAAAATAATAGAAATTATACATTGATTTTATGCGATATATTATAGTGACATTTTTAGTTAATAATCGCGCTAATAAATTATTTAATTATTTATAAAAACATGATTATTATAAATATATTATGATCAAAAAATTATATTGTAATAAACAAAGTATCTATGAACATTTAAAATTTTTTAATGTGATTTTTATTTTCTGAAAATATATTTGTATAAAAGAAATGCTTTTATTTATTCATGCTTATATATTACCTATATTCAGAAAGATTTCAGACTAATTAATTTTATATTTTACAAGACTACAAATGCATAAAGAAATATAATGTAAAACTGCAAAATAATATTATAAAATTGTGGATATTCCGGTATTAATTTTTATTGCAATTTTTAAAATAATAATTCGAAATAATTGAAAATTTAACTATAATTTGGTATTAAATTATATTTGAACGTTAATATAATATTTAAGATTTTCTAACATACTTTTTAATCGTTTAAATTTATTTCATTATTATTAATACGAGGTTTTTTTTCTATGCATGTTATATGATGCATTGATGCACATATGTAGCAATAATCATAAACAAGGGAATCATTAATTTCCGTTAGTTCGTTGCCTAACAGTAGAGACGTGATGCCATGATAGTTAAAATATGGTCTGTTGTGTGATGGTCAGGAGGGGAGTGCGTTTGCCCCTTCCATGCGGATTCTTCAATTTTTTTTTCTAAATAAACGTCTCGTGTGTCGACGCCCCACGATTACTATACGAATATTAAATAACTGGAAAATATTTCTGTACTAAATTTGTAAAAGGTTGAAACGAATTAATAGAAAATAGTGATAAATTAATAAATTATTGGAGTAATTAATATACTATATAATTCATGAAATTATTAAATGTTTTTGAAATTATGTAATTATTGGATTGAAACGTAATGTACCGACTACCCATAGTGACAGACACGCAATCCATAATCACCGTACTTAGAATAGTTGTAATTGGAGTCAATAATAACAATATGCCGCGGATACCCTGCGCAAAATATATCTGACGTGTTTTCATTTGTTACCACCTTGCTACGAACGAATTCAATGTCGTACCCGAGACCGACCGTTCACCAATATTTCACGCTAAACGATTATGTTCTCCATGATCTCAGTTGGTCACATTGTGCGGTATTCGCATTTCACAACCGGTGAGACTGTTACGGTGTAAGCTTTCCAGTTCTTTGTTTCTTTTTTTTCTAATGGAAAAAATGTTTTAAGTTTTTATTTTTCATTTCATTTTCATTTTCCCCTCTTCTATTACATTGTCCCTTTTCATCTCTGGAGCGTCCTCCAGCTATAAATTATTTCCTGTAGCCATTTATACAATTAGATATGACGATCATTTTATCGGCCGTACGCAAAATGTATTGTTGATACAACAGCATTCTTATTCTGCTGGACTTGACTTTAAGGTAAGACTGCTGTCTGTTTAAACATTTATGGTATAACGTGGAAAGCGGTCTCCCAGAATTGTTTCCATCACCTGGAACACCATCGTCTCGTTGTTTGTCCACAGTCTATTACATACAATGCGTATAAATCATATACAGCAGGGCTATGAACGACCAAATAACCAGTATGATGCATAGCTCGACAATCCGTACTAGGATGGCTATTCCTAATATCAAAATGACTAATCCAATTAAGAAACTGGTCAGTAAACAAAGGATACGTTATACTAAAGATGGGTTCAACCTCGATTTGACTTGTATCCTTTTGTTTGTTATAGTTGACTAATTATTTTAATGCATTATTGAGTATATTTAAGGATATGTATTTGTTTATATTTTAGTTAATATGTTATTTAATATTGTTTATATAATTATTCTTAAGGTCTTAAATACTTTTTAGTGTTGTATTAAGAATATTAATTCGTAATTTAAAAATTTTAATTTTTTATTACATCTTAATAAATAAAAAGAAAAATTAGGTGCATTAATACAAAAAAATATAGATTCAAAAATAGATTAAATATTAGTTTATATTTCATTTTTAAATTCATATTTTATTTATAAAATGACTTAAATTGTACAAATTTATGTATATATATGTAAGTAATTGGTAAAGAAGCTTAATCAAAATAAATTATTAATAATAATGCATTTTTTAATTTTACATTTTAATAATAGTATTAAACAAGTAAAATGTTTGAAAAATAATTTTTTTAACAATCATTTAATTATCAATTTATAACTAGGAATACAATTTATTTACCTAAAAATATTCTTAATTAACATCTTTTATTAATCTATTAAAGCATTAAACTTAATTAAGCTTCCTTGTTTGCAAATGTTTGATTTGCAATATGTATGTTCTTTATTCATAACATTTTAATATGCACTATTACTATATAAAATAGTAATTAAATAATACGTGTAAAATATAAAAAATATAATTTTTGTTTAAAAATTGCCAATTTTTCCTTGATTCATTTTATTAGACATACAAAACAATGTGATAGCAATGGGATTTCCAGCTGATAGTTTAGAAGGTGTAGTATACCGAAATCATATAGATGATGTAAGCAGGCTCTTGGATCAGAATCATCCTAATCATTATAAAATATATAATCTGTAAGTATTTTTTATTGGAAATTATACGTTTTGAAATTATTTTATTTATTGTTACGTTATAGTTGTTCAGAGCGGACATATGATATTCGAAAATTTCACAAGCGTGTAGCAACTTATCCATTTCAAGATCATAACCCACCTAGCATTGAGGTTATTCGACCTTTTTGTGAAGATGTTCATCAATGGCTTCTTAAAGATGATAAAAATGTAGCTGTTGTACATTGCAAAGCTGGAAAAGTAAAATTTTTAAATTGCTTATTTTTTTTAATATCACTGGTACTAAATTTCATTTTGTTATTTATTAAATCAACACCATTGATACTATTTTTATTTAAAGGGTCGAACTGGTGTAATGATATGTTGCTATCTAATACATAGTGAATGTTTTAAAACAGCAAATGAAGCTCTTCAATTTTATGGCCAAAAGAGGACGAATGATGAAAAGGTATTATTTTTTTTGTAATTAAAATAAAACTAGAATAATTTTACTAATTTAATATTTATTTAAGAGTTAATAATTCTGTATATTTAAAATTCTTTTTTTTTTAATTATTTATATTAGTGTAATGTAATATTGTACAATAAATATTAATTTATTATGCAAAAATTATTTTGTGACCTAGGGTGTAACTATACCCAGTCAAAGAAGATATGTCAGCTATTATGCATTGTTAGTTCAAGAAAAGTTAAATTACAAACCTGTAGTATTGACTGTAAAGGAGATTAAATTAAATCCAATACCTAATATTTTTAATTCGGGGCAAACATGTAAGTATTTATAAATATAATTATTTTATTAAAACTTAAACTATAACAAAATTGTAGGTATCCGTTTAGTAATATCTGAATGGATAAATGGAGATAGTTCAAAAATAAAAAAAGTCTACTCGTCTGGTGAACAAGATATGCAGCTTAATGGTTCTGATGTAACTATTCGTTTAACACAAGTGACCCAAGTGATTGGTGATGTGAAAGTAGAATGTTATAACAAGCATAAAGTGAAAAAAAAGGTTTGGATTTAAAAATAATTATTTTATTTAAACAGAATTCGTTAAATTTTCAGATAATAAATATCTTTGAATTTAATTAATCAACATATATGTTTATCTTTATCCTACCAATTTTATATAAATAATATTTGATTAAATAAAATAATGTTTCAGGAAAAACTATTTCATTTTTGGTTTAATACTTTTTTCGTTTGTGAACCGGCTAAAGCAGAAAATGGATATACAGAACATAAACATTATAGTCAGCATGAAAAAACAGTTCGTACAAATAGTATGGATGATTCTACTAACCTTCGATTTCCAAATAATAAAAATCGGTAAATTTATACATAAAATCTGTTTTACGAGAAGTTGACATTTTAAATAATATATCCCTTAATGATATTCATAATATACTTTTTAGTAACATGAGTTTTTAAGTACTTTAAAGTATTTTGTAAGTTATAAAAATTACTTTGTTACTATTATTTATTATATGTAATATTTTTTATTACAGTTAATAAAAATTATAAATAATTTTATATTTATCCAAAAAATAAAATTATGATTAATTTATAATTGTGGTTAAAATATTTATATATTAGTACGAATTCTATTGGTCATGTGGATGGAAGTGATAATCGTCTGTTGACATTAAACATGAACAAATGGGAATTGGATGGTCATAAGGATAAACAAAACAAACTGTTTAGTGCGGACTTTCGTGTAAGACTATTATTTGAACGTGCTGATGTTTCGGAACCTGTTGTTGGTGAAACATTATCAGAAAGTGAATCAAGTAGTTGTACAACAGTCGAAGATGACACTGGATGTGAAGAAGATGGATGGGAATCTGGTCAGTGATTACACAAACATAATTTAGCACATATAAAAAAAATCAGGATTAGTGAAAAAATATTTTACTCTATTAAAATATTGCTCATTTAAGCTATCGCTTTAACTCCCTGTTATATAGGTTTGTGGAAAAAATAATATATACGCATCAACAAATTGTTTGTGTATTATTTTGTAAAAGTAATTCTATTATTTTCTCTTGTATATATTTTAATTTTTAAAACAAACTGGTTCTATATATATATATAATGGAAATTTGATAAAGTTAATATTTTTATTCTTGTTTGAACGTTTTAGTAAAACGCTGTCTCCCCTAAATTATTATTGTGTAGTATTTTTTTAGAATAATGATTGGTGAAGGCCGCTTTATTCTCTCCCTTAGGCTTTCGTAAACCTGTCGCTTGAGCACAATACACCTGATGGCGTAGATGCAAATGTGATTGTGTTTCCGGTGGTTCTAGGCGAGTCGACGTATCTATAAGATATTGGAAGTGCCACAAACAGAGGACGAACAACAAACGTATTTTTGTATGTATTTATTTATATATATATATATATATATATATATAATTAAATTGCAAGTAAATGTTTTTTTTTTTTTTTTTGTTAAAAACATAGAATATAACAATTATTATAGTTTGGATTTTAAAAAAACTCCACAATTAGGCTTACATTCGCCTATTTTATTATTTTTATAGTACAAAGAAAATAAAGTTTTAATTCTGATAACTTTATTAAAAATTTATTTTTTATTTTCGTGTTCATCTGTTAATTTTTATTTATATGTCTTTTTTTAAGTCTTCCAATGTTGCCATTGAATAAAATAAAATGGACTTAGGAACAATGTTTTTTTATTTTATTTTTTTAATTAATTTTTTTATGTTATATTTATTTATATATTAATAATTAGAATATAAACTATTCTGTAAAAGTAATAGCCTACTATTTCATGTTTAATAGGATTGTTGCCATGGTTTTACTTTTATTTACCAGTATTATTATTTTTTCAATTCATTACTCTTTAAAATGAATAATAGTACAACACAAGAACAATTTTAATATTGTATATTTTGTTGTCATATTTAATGCATAAAATATTTGAACCTATAATTTCTTTACAATCATTATAGTATGATTCATCATATTTGTCTTAACATTTTGTTTACATATTTTTTGTGCATATGTAATTTATATGGTAAAAAGTCACATTTTTTATCAGTTATATTTTTCAAATCATTTAGTTATTAATAATAATGGTAATGACACATTTATTGTTTTGACTTATTTATTGGAAATATCGGTAATACATTTTTCGGCAACAAAAATGTCTATGTAAGTAGTAATTAACATAGAATGTAAACATTTTGAAAATATATATTGTAATTCTTTCATATTGGTTGGTACTACATTGACACTGACTTGTATTCTTTTTGCTATTTAAAACTGAAATGTTTTTATTGAAACAAATATTTTATTATTATTATTATTATTATTATTATTATTATTATTATTATTATTAATAAAAAAAAAATGTTAACATTATTAAATATTGTTGAAGTAATCAAGAAGATATAGTTAAAAAGTAAATTGGTTTAGTTTCTTTTGTTTTTTAGATTGAATTAATAAAGAATATATGTAGTCATGACAAAATAATAGAATGATAATAAAATTATATTACAATAATTTTCTGTATTCTGTTGTATCTAATTAACAACTTATTAAGTATGAAAAACAAAATGTTTTTTTTTTTTCATATTTTTCTTAGAATGACCTTGTATCTTGCGTACTTTTTTTTTATAGAAACTAAAAGTTTCTACTTTGTTAATAAATGTGTTAATTTTATTCTATAGATTTAAATGTACAAGTAGGATTACACATTTGTATTAAAAAAAACATGATTTTCTATTTTACTGTTTTAATATAATTTTATGATGTAAATGATCTTTAATGCCGTATCAAGTGTAAATTTAGACGAATAAATTTAAAATTAACTACATCAAAACAATTGCTAGTTTTTTGGTGTTTATAATACAAAGTTTAGATTTAATTTAATTGTATTTCAAAAAGTCCAAATTATGAGCAGGTGTTTTAAAGCATTTAATATTTAATTTATGAGGTGATCATAGAGTACTTTGTAATGTTAATATTATATATCATTGATAAATACTAAGTCAAGAATTAACATTAATACAGGAATTCATTTTATGTGAAACTTAAATTCTTAAACAAATTTTGTGAAATTATATTGTTACATTTGATTAACATAATTAAAATGTATCAATTTTCCTTTATTTTTGAGACAAATCATACTTTTAAATTCATGTTGATGTATAAATATTAAATATTGAACAATTTATTATTTATTATTAGCATTGAAATGTAAGTGTAATGTATAAGACAGAGGAATTAAAAAATTATTCCCCTGTATTTTATTATGACACAAAATTTAAATGCTGCTTAATGATAAATTGTAAAATTCAATATTCAACATTTACATTATATAGTTATATATATGTATATATATATTTTATAATTCAATTTTTCTGCTACGAGTCTGTGTCAATGTTTGACTACTCAATTGTAGCTGCTTATGCCCTTATTTAGTAATTTCTTTTTAACAATTTAAAATATATTTTGAAGGAAAAAAATAATTGTAATTAAATATAACCTATCTTGGATATAGTTTATTGGAATTTGTATTTTATACGAACGAGTTATTAACGTTTTATTAATATAAGAATTTTCCTCAATCATACTACAATTATAATAAATTATTAGGTATTTCGGTATATACAAATTAAAAATGATATTGCCATTATTATTATTTTATAAACTCGCCCCATATGCAATGTCAATTAATATTTAATTATATTGTGTGTATGGTAACTTATGTTGATACTATATACAATTTAATATAAAAAAATTAAACAAATAAATTGAAAAGACATATATATATACAAATACATACTTTTTTGGCTGAAAATTAAAAATAATAATATAACTTTGGTGAATAAGTAGCAATACTACCAATTTAATTATTGATGTGCTATCAAGCTTAAAAGTTAGGCTATTATGTTCATCAGATTTTTCAGATGATTTCATGTTTGCTTTCCACATTGGGATCTACTTCGAGCCAATATGATATAAAGACGTAATAACTACCAAAAAAAAAAAATTCTAATTACTAATAATGTACATTGAAAGTTTGCTAGTTAAATATTTTACTCTCCCTTAGTGCATTTTTTATAAAATAAATGGCAACTATTTATATTACGATAAATTATTAATTAAAGTCATTTTATTCAATTCTATTATGGAGCAATAAGAATTTATTTTATTTATGTATATTTAAATTTGATAATATCTGTGACCATTATGGTTAAGAAAATTAAATAACAGTTTATAATCTCTTACAATTTTAAAAAATATTCAATGTAAGGTAAAACAAAATATTTATATATTATTAAAAATGAGTTAATATGCATATTGAAATATACGATTGTCATTATGATGACAGGAAGACAAAAAATAATTTTGCAACGAATCCATGTTTTATAGACAAATTAAATAAAAATCTTTGATTAATATATTGTAATTTTATGACGCAATAGTAAACTTAAAAATATAGAAACATCCATAGTGTAATAAAGAAATTACTAAGAATCCTAACTGTAGAGCAATATCTATCATTTATTATTATTTAAGCAATTATATACATTAAACAGCAATATTTGAAAAACGTAAGGTGCCAATTTCAAAATTTTGCTTATGACAAAAAGTTCACAAGATTTGATATTGACAATTATAATTAATATTTGGTATTAAGGTTTTATAATTGTCAATTACATATCTTAAGCGATATATGAACACAATATCTTAAGTTTTTATTATTGTGTATAAATGACTCCGTGTATGTCATTGACATGTATTATTTTTATCGTTAAAAATTAACGTTCAAATGAAATCAAATATATTTTGTGTTATTTATAAATGATTTTGCAAAATACCTTATTTATGACCTAACTATAATATATTTTAGCACTCGATTGATCTTTACCAAACCTGGGTTCCCAAACCAACCTAAACTGGGAATGTGTTTGAAACGTACCCTTTGGTAATAATACAAGTGTTCTATCTGATGTTGAGTTTTTTTGGGAGACAATGTTTAAAATATCAATAGCAACATCTTTCTCAATACGTTGAAGTATTAATCGAAGAAACAAATTAAAAATTCTTGCAAGATATAATAAGTAATGAAAATATGAAGGGTAAATATTTGTTACCATCTCTTAAAGTAGTAAAAACATTATATTGACGAAAATTCGACTTTTGCCCTAGCTGTCAGTAAAATTCTAGAATAGTAGCTTGTAATCCATCTTTAAATTGATAACAAGGTAAAATTATTTTATGATAATAACTGATGAGATAATATCGCAAATTTATACATGATCCAATTTTAAGGCGAGATATTACGTAAACAATTGAAATTTACTTGTTTAGTATTTGAAAATCGTGTGTGTATGTGTAAAATAGTTAAAAAGTATGTTTTTATTTACATCCTATCTATTGTATTTGTTGTATTCATTATCAAAAGACGATTAGCAGTTTATTAATATTTGAACCTTTAATTTTATCTTTTCGTTCAATTTTTTACAATTAAAAATGAGGCGTATTAACCGTTTTATTAATGTGGTCCCAATGTTACTGAGGTAAGTAATTCTAATAAAAATAAAAGGTGGTGAAAAGTATTAGGTAAATATACAATATCTCAAATGAATAATACAATTTAGATTTTATTTATTATATATATATACACACACATGTTACATTTTATATATTCAAGAGATTATATTTTGTCAATTACTTATCTACTTTATTCTACTTTTATTTAATATAATTTCATATTTATTTTAGAGCCCAAAAATCAATTGCAACTAATTCTAAACTATATCCTACTGTCAAACAATCTATTTTTATACCATTTCGTACTATGTTTATCCAAACTCAAGAAACTCCTAATCCCAACAGCATTAAATTTTTACCTGGTGTTCAGGTAAGTATTTACAATTACTTTAAGTTGTTAGTTGGTCAGTAGATCATTTTGTATATATAATTTTTTTTAGGTGTTAGAAAAAGGTCACACCATGGATTTTCCTAATGCTTTAGCAGGATATTGTAGTCCTTTGGCTAAAGTCTTATTTCGTATTGAAGGTGTAAAGAGTGTTTTCTTTGGTTCAGATTATATTACTCTAACAAAAGTGGATGATGATATAGAATGGGTAGTTCTTAAACCTGAAATATACGCTACCATTATGGATTTTTTTGCTAGCGGTTTACCTATATTAACTGATGCCAAACCAACAAGCGATACTCGTAAGTTTTTCTTTTAGTGTAATTTAAAGATCTGTTCTCATTGTATTATGTAAACATTTTTAAGAAATTTGTGAAGATGATGATGAAACAGTAATGATGATCAAAGAACTTCTTGATAGCCGAATCAGACCAACTGTCCAAGAAGATGGTGGTGATATTCTTTTTATAGTAAAATTATTTTGTTTACTTGAATTATACAGTTGATTTAAGATTATATGACTTTATATTGACCATTTAAGTGTGATTACACAGTGTCAAATATAATCAAATATATATCTGTTATACAGATAACATTTATATAATATATCTTCTTTTTCCTCACCTCTTTCACAGCTATTTGACGTTGGCCACTTTAGTCTTCAACCTTCACTTGATTCAATCTCCTATATCATTGACACACAAACCAACAGTCCTCATATCACATTCAATCACATATATTTATATAATATATGCGAACAATTTTTAAATGTTTTTACTTATTCAATGGTATATATTTAGGGATATGATGCTGGTATTGTGAAGTTAAAATTACAAGGATCATGTACCAGTTGCCCAAGTTCAGTAGTAACTTTAAAAAATGGAGTTCAAAATATGCTTCAATTTTATATACCCGAGGTAATTTAATAAAATGATTGTTAATGTATAAAATATCAAGTGTATATATATGAATAAGTAATGAAAGGAAATATTATTTCTCGTGTTATATGTTGAAAATAAAAAAAGAAATGTAATTTAAACAAAATATAAATTGGTATCACCGGTAAAATTATTTTTAAATATTACTAAAATAATTATGTTTTATGGTAATTACCCTATTACTTTTATATATATTTTGTGTTAAAGGTAATAGGTGTTGAACAGATTGAAGATGAAATTGAAATACGAACAAAAGCCGAATTTGAAAAATTTGAAAAGAAATTATATGAAAGTGATGAAAAAGAAAAAACTTAATTAAGTTTATGTGAGATTTATTGATAAAATATTTCATGAATAGTTTCTCTTATAATTATATTATGTTGAACTATGTTACAAACATATCTACAGCGTAGTGTGGTATACATAGTATATTATTAACTAATTAATAAATTTTTCTATTAGAGTACAATGTTTTTTTATTTGTGGTAATACATATGTATACTATTTAATAATAGTTAAAAATTGGTGAAATTATGCGCTATAGAAACGCCGTGCCACTAAAATACTAATGAGTGCAATAATTAAATATATTAAATACATTCCTATATCTGAACATAACACATCTTTAAAAAAGTTTGACGGTAGGTTATTAATTATTGGTTCTTCAATATTTGTTTCTACTTCTTGATTATCTTGGTCAGATGGTTTGGAAATTTTCTCTGCATCTTCTCCCTGATAATAAATATGACATATTATTGCAAGTCGCGATACAATTTGATCATTTTTAACACTATTGTTATTTTAATCACCTTAAATGTTACGCTGCTAATAAGTTTGGTGTCTTCTTTTGTCAACGGTTTGGGTTTTTTTTTGGCTAATAAACGAGATATTTGACCACATTTGTGACAAATCCAGTACTGAGACCTAATTAAAAAAAAAATTTTAATAATTTAAAATATTTATTTAAATACAAAAATATTTACTTTTTTGCCAGATTTAATCGTTCTTCAGATGTATATTCAAGAGCTCCCAATGAACCTCGACCATTAGTTGGCATAAAAGCTATTAATGCTAATAAAGCTGTTCTAATTGACCATGATGGTTGCCAAGTTTCTGGGTGGTGACTAGAGATACTTAAACATATTTTTTTATTGATTTCCCATCGACCATTTGGCTATATAATAATGGTCAATATTATAATTTGTATATTAACTTCTATACCATAGTAATATTACTAACAGTTAACAATATTATATTTGGCGGTTTCATGGGATATTGAGTCGGTAATAATATACGGCCATGATAAATGCCACCCTCAAATTCAGATGATTCAGGACCACGCATAGTAAAGTGCCATTCGAATAAGTTATCTTCTAACGGGTGTGCACTATATTCATCTGTTGGCTCTGATAACTCTTGTGCTTCTCTCATCAAACGTTTTACAGCTATATTAAAAATCATAGTTCAAAATTACAATTTAATTAGTAAATTTATTTATTTAAAAAAAATATAAATTAGATCACATTATATCACAATAATAATAAATAGTATCAAAATTGTAAAAACAAATCTGTAGGTTTTAACATAATTTTATTGCTAAATAAGCCATATAAATCAAAATACTTGTACATTTAATTCAGTGTACTTAGTAAGTTTACCATGAATACTTATAATATGATTAATTTCTAATATGTAATTTACCTGTACTTTTATTGTTGTATTGTGGTTCCATGTTTAAAAATGAATAAAATGACAAATTTTTTTATAATCAAAAATCAATAAAATAAATTAAAAGAATTCGTCCTGCCTTTACCCAACAAATTACAATTAAACGATTTTAATAATTAATTACGCGTACGATTAGTTACGTGTTCTAAACAAATGTTCGACATATGTGTTAGTTTTATTGTTCTATTATATATTTCATAATGATAATGGTTTTATTGATAACAATATCGATATTTTTCAATATTTTTATATTTGATATTTTTCAATATAGGCGTATGTATTTTTCTATTTACGACGAAAGCAAAAAAAATTAAAAGATGAAACATTTTTGAAGTGTTTTTAGGTTTTTCGAAATCGCTTACATATTTAGAGATCATATTAAGTTCTGTGCACGACTTAAGACAAAGACATTAGCGAATAAAATTCACATTTATTTGTAGACCACACTGCTTGAGTATTTAAGACTGAAATCGATTGCTAAAAGTTTGTCGTCCCTCGTGGAAACAGTTATCGATTATTTCTTTTGGTGCTTTGTGGTATAAATGTATCATATGTATTTTCTTCGTACATTATGGTTGGTACAAACGACGTAGTCCGTAAATAGATCAATTGTTCCGTGAACAAATTATTCACTAAATGATAAGAAATTGTAGTACTGATGATTATGATAAAAATACCGTATTTTTCATGTCTGGTATTTTTAAAATTTTTTCCTCCAATTCTCCCATAAATCTGTTTTACGTTTAATTTTTCAGTTTCAACATATCCGTAATTATTGTTATTTAAATCTTTATGTTGCCTATTAATCATATATTCATTATTGGACTTGAACCTAAGTCAGAATGCTAAGGTACATATATTATAAATAAAATAAGTAAGGTCGTTGCAATAATGATTACTGATTATTATTTAGTAAATTACATTTTTTTTTATCTATTTGAAATAAAATAGTGGCTTATTTAATTTACAAATGTATTATGATGAATTTTCAATGTGTTTTTTTGCAGTTTATATGTGTAAAGAATGTGTTAATTTAAAGGATAATTAATTTGATGACTGGAATTTAATTATAATTTTTATTTTATTTTAGTATGGGAGAAAAAAGTAAATGTAAAATGGAAACAAATGAATATACGCTTATTGTACAAAATAATTTGACTTCAAAATCGCCAAAATATAGCAACACTATAATATTTACATTACTAACCATTATTTTGTTTGTGGCTACTTTATTATGTTTGTATCAAACAGATATCAAGAATATATCGTCTAATATTGAAATATCAAAAACCTATTTTAAACAAAAAATTGACTCGAACCTAAATCATGTTACCAATAATTATTGTTCAGTGATTGCTGATAATTATAAATTTGATTGTTTTCCAAGAGGAAAGGCTGATCAAAAAAATTGTGAAGAAAGGAACTGTTGTTGGTCTCCTAGTACTTCAAATTCTAAAGTACCATGGTGTTATTATCCTTCAAATTACAGTAACTACAAAGTTATAAATGTAACTAAATCCATCAACAACATTGTAGCATTTTTTAACTTAACAACAAAAACCAATTATAAAGATGATGTCAAAATGTTATGCATGGAGATTTTTTTTCAAACAGCCCAGCGGTTGCGAGTTAAGGTAATAAATTACATAAAATGATTTTACAAACTAAAATTAAAGTTTACATTTTATGTGTATTTAAATTAAATTAGTAAATAATTCTTAATTATTTAGACAGTAAATTTAATTATTTTTAATTGCTTAGATTTATGATCCTGAACATGCTCGTTATGAACCACCTTATCCTGAAGTACCAGTACTATTAAAGAAATCAAATATAAACAATCCATTGGTATCAGATTATATTGTTGAATTATTGGAAAATAAAATTGGATTTGCAATTTTAAGGAAAAGTGATAATATCACTTTGTATGTAAATTTTTATTGAGTATAAATTATTAATTATTTGATTTATCATAATTTTTTGTATACATTTTGAAAAATTTAGATTTGACAGTCGAAATATTGGAGGTTTTATTTATTCTGATCAATTTATTCAATTGTCAGCTTTATTACCAACTAAATATGTATATGGCTTAGGTGAACATAGAACTAATCTTATGCTTGATATGAATTGGAGAACGTATACTTTTTTTAATCATGATAATATTCCTAAAAATGATGTATGCTGAATAATAATAATTGGTTTATGATATATTGTAATAATTTTATGACATTTTAGTTAAATGGATATGGTTCACATCCATTTTATTTATTGATAGAAAAATCTGGAAAAAGTCACGGTGTTTTCTTACTTAACAGTAACGCTATAGGTATAAAATAATAATTATTAATTATTTCAAAAGAATAAAAATAATATATTTTTATTTTTTAATTTTATATTTATATATACATTAGTAGTTTATTCATTTATAATTATGTAATACATATTCATACAAAAAAAATTTGTCCACTGAATATGTCTTTAAAAGATATTATAATTGGCATTTTTTTGAAAATTAAAAATATGAATTAATTACAATTCATAAAACATTAGATAAATGTAAATTTATTTTAAGTTCATGATATATTATTTATGTATATATTACAATACATTATATCTTAATTTAAATTTATTTTTAGATATCATATTGCAACCAACACCAGCAATAACCTACCGAACAATTGGTGGTGTATTAGATTTATATTATTTTATGGGATCAACACCTTCTGATGTTATTTCTCAATACACAGAAGTAATTGGTAAACCATTTTTACCTTCTTATTGGACATTGGGATTCCATTTATGTCGGCAAGTAGTTTTTAATTAATATTGAGAATATAATTGATTGTTTTATTTTTTAGATTTGGGCAAACATTAAAAGAACTTATTGAAGTATATAATAGAACTGTTAATGCTGAAATTCCCTGGGTAAATTATTAATTTATAAATATTAATTATATTAAATAATTTGTAAAATTATAATGGTATTTTTAGGATACTCATTGGAACGATATTGATTATATGAAAAATAGAAATGATTTTACATTAAATGATAATTTTATCGAACTTCCCAAATATGTGAATTATTTACATAAGGTAAGTGAAATTGTTTTCTGTTTATTGTATTTACCATTTAATATTTACATTATATTGTCAAAGGTTGGAATGCATCATGTAGTTATATTAGATCCAGGAGTGTCTTCTCGTGAACCAAAAGGAACATATCCACCATATGACGATGGTTTAAAAAAAGGACTTTTTATTAAAAATGCATCAGGTCTTCCACTTGAAGGCCAGGTATGTATTTTGTACAACATTTCTGAAATGCATTTGTTATAATATTTATGTTTTATAGGTTTGGAACCTTGATGGAGGTACAGTATTCCCAGATTTTACTAATCCAAACTTGATTAATTACTGGATAGATCAAGTATCCAGTTATCATAAAATTCTTCCTTTTGATGGTTTATGGATTGTTAGTAAACTTTTCGCATTAAAATTATTAATTACACTATATTTTTTAAATATTTTAACATAATTTTAGGATATGAATGAACCATCAAATTTTGTTAATGGTGATTGGGAGGGGTGTGTTTTTAATGATTCTAATCACTGGGAAAATCCCCAATATATGCCGAATGTTGATGGTGGAAAATTAAATTATAAAACTATTTGTATGTCTGCCAAACAATATGCAGGACTTCATTATAATGTACATAATCTTTATGGATTTTCTGAAGCTATAACTACCCAATTGTAAGAATTACTATAAATTATATCGAACACTAGATTTTTTTATGATATATTTAGAAGAAAAAAAATAAAACATGTATATAATTTTTAGTGCATTATCAGTTATTAAAAATTCAAGGCCTTTAGTTATATCTAGATCAAGTTTTGCTGGCTTAGGACATTTTGCAGGTCATTGGACTGGTGATATATTTTCCACTTGGGATGATATGAAACAATCCATTACTGGTAATTATCTTAACCTTTAGGTGAGCACATGAGCAGTATTTTGACCCACTTATAATAAATTTGCATTTAGTTGTTAATATATGTATGTGTAGCTTATTGGCAGTTTATAGTCTCTAATTATTAATTTAAATGTATGATAGCATTGTTAGTTTATAGAAAATGTGTTAGGGCGAGCTTTGTTTAGTTTCAAAGTTGATAACCAGTTTTTTATTTCATGAAAAATTCTTAAGATGATTATATGTTTATTTTATGCGTATGCTTATGATGTACTTTACATTTTAGTTTCATGAACATATAAAGTATGAAAAGATATTTCTATTAATATTGTTAAAAAAGCTAATATAGAAATTAAAATACTTATTTTTTCTTATATATTTTGTTTTAATTACTATGATTCTTTAGCACCTTTAAAACTATTAAAAACAGTATTTTCTTCTAAATGATTTCAAATTAAAATTACTTATTAAGAAAATTAATATATATACAAACAAACACTTTAGTGCTCCAAATGTAATTGAATATTAAAGTGGTGTAAATACTACTATGTACTCATTAACGCTAACTAATGGTATGTGCTCGCCTGATAATTAAGGAAGAATTATTAATTTATATTGTTATATAATTATTTTAATAAATTTATTATTAGATATTATTCTTTTCAACATGTTTGGTATTCCACTTGTTGGAGCTGATATATGTGGTTTTAATAGTAATACCACAGTCGAACTTTGTTCACGATGGAGTCAATTAGGTGCATTTTACCCATTTTCGAGAAATCATAATTCAATTGAGAATTTTGTATGCCTTTTTATAATTGCTTATTTACTATGGATAATAATTAAATTTAATGTTTTGTGTAATAGGATCAAGATCCTGTAGCTTTAGGATCACTAGTTACGGAGTCCGCTAAAAAAGCATTGTTAATTAGATATTCATTACTGCCATATTTATATTCCCTGTTTTGGAAAGCTCATATTTATGGTGAAACAGTTGCACGACCTCTACTTTTTGAGTTAGTATATTTATACATTTTTCTTCCTCGTCTTTTTCCCAGCTATTTGGAGTTGGCCACCTTAATCCTCAACTTCCACTTGACTCGATCATATATTTATATATTTACGTAAAAAATTATTTAATAATTATTGATACTTAAATAAATTTATTTAGATATCCATTTGATAATAATACTTATAATATTGACACACAATTTTTATGGGGATCAGCTCTACTAATTTCACCTGTTTTAAAAGAAGTTAGTAATTTTCTGTAGAATAGGTATATTACATAATTAAAAGATATTTATGTTGTTAGAATCAAGTGAATGTTGTTGTCTATTTACCTAATGATATTTGGTATGATTATTATTCTAAAAACGTAATTGTAAGTAATGGGTCTTTCTTTACAATTGATGCTCCTGAAGATACTATTCCACTTGCAATACGTGGTGGTTATATTTTACCAATTCAAGACCCAGCTGTTACTACTACATTTAGGTATAAATTCATTCGAATATTTTAAAATTGTAGTTTTTAACAAACATTTTACCTATTTTGTAAAATTCAAATTTATTATATATTTTAAATCTGGTATAAGAATTTTTAAATATTTAATTTTTAGCCGTAAAAATCCATTTGGTCTGTTAGTTGCACCAAACAAAAATAATGAAGCATTTGGATACTTGTTTTGGGATGACGGTGATTCTTTAAGTAAATATTAATATTATTTTTTTCTGTTTTGTATTTTAATAATAAACTTATGTTATAAGATGTATGGGAAAATGGCTTGTATATTGAAGCCCATTTTACACTTAACAAAACAGTATTATTGAATGAAATAATTACAAATAATTATTCGGATGAAAAAATTATTTTACAACATATTACTGTCTTTGGTATTCAAAATGAACCTAAAATTGTTCAAGTTAATGGCATCATACATAATAAATATTTTTATAATACTACTGAAGAAGTAAGTATTCCTTTATAACTCAATTTTTTTTAACTAATTGTTTTGGGAAATGATACATTCATTTGTTGTTTTTGTCAAGCTTGTCAACAATATATAGTTACTATAGTAGAACTAACAAACCTAATATGTTTATTTTTTGTTGGTTGTACTATAATAATTTAAGTATTTCAATTACTTTATTTCTTATGATGAATGTATATCAAATCAAATAGAGATAACAAATGTGAAGGTCCTATCGATGATTTTCATTTATCCATTAAATTATTTTTATATTATTCTTAATTAATAGAGGTGGATTTGACAAGATATTGAATCAAGTAGAAAAAGAGCCTGAATTTTTCAATATTAAAAAATGTATACGATAAAACAATTTTAAAAATTATAAGTGTGTTTTGTTAAAGTTTATATTTAAATTTATTAATTATATTTTGTTTTTAGGTTCTTTATTTTTCTTCATTGAACTTGGACTTGAACAAAGCTTTTAATATAACATGGACTTAGATGCGTGCATTTAACTTTAATATAAATAATTTTATACTATATTTTGAGGTTAATATATTTTATATAGCAAATTTAATTATTGTTACAATTATTGCAACATTTCGTGTATTTTTATTTAAACTATTTTAATTTAGTAAATATATATAAATTAATGAAATCTCATTTTTATTATTATTATTATGTTGCGCATTGATCTTAATGAAATTAAGCCAATGATCTTTGGTCTTAGTAATTTCTATATTGTTTTTAAGCAATATTAACTTATCAGCATATTAAATTTATTAATAAATAAATACTTAACCATTTAATGGGAACTATAACTTTCTTATTGGTTTTTAGGCATTTAGATGTGTCTGTAAATACATTTAATATTCTTAGCATATAATTGCAGTTATGAATAAGATCGTGTATATTTTTATTTTTCTAAGTATGGACGAATTTTTGAAGATCTTGTTAAAATGTTTAAAAAAACTATAGAAGTTGGAATTTCTTGGGTAAAATATAAGAATATAATAAAAAATCTGTTTCCAATAATAGTGCATTTATATATTTATTATCACCATTAATCATTTTTATGATGTTTTACATTTTTTTTTTATTAAATTTCGGAAAAAAAAGTTTTACATTAAAAAGAAGCGTAAATAATATTCAAAGTTAAAAAGACAGAATATATTTTATAAAAAAATATTTGTATACATTTTGTGTATAATCACAGTAAAACGTTCACAATAAAATCTATGCTAATTCTCACTATAATAATTAACGGTTTTAGAAAAGTACGTAATCATTTAAGAAAATTGAATAATTTTATAATATATATTAAAATTGTTATAGGTCTTGGGAGTGATAGATCATTCCCATCACACCCTCTATAAATACGTCTAGTGAAATATATAAATTGTCTATTGAATATACACCAAAACTTGATTGAAGTTAAAATACTACAAATTTGTTGGCTACTATAGATACTAATTAATGTGTCTTTAGAGTTCTATGTACATTATGTTAATGTCGTAATTCATTCAATGTATAAAATGAATCATGTTTGGGTTTATTAACTATATTAATAAATGTATAGACATTGCGTGTAAATTATTTCAGCATGTTTACTGGATTGATATTAATTTTATGCACAACAAAAATAATTTCAAAGTGTAAAACAATTTTAATCAATTTCCAGAATATGTAAATAATTTACATAAAGTATATTTTCACGAAACGTTTTTTTTAAATCAACATTTTCAATAGATATTTGAAATGTAAAATTTTGTTTTTCTATGAAATTAGTATTACAATGATTTTTAATTATTATTCAGTGTCATTAATTGATATTAGAGTCATTAGACATATTTTGCACACTTATTAAAGTTAAATAAACAATTATTTAAAAATAATTTTTAAGCAATTAGCATTTATTTTGTTCACGATTATTATATATTATAACTGTTTTTGAATTCTTATAACATTGTAATTTGTATATCTATACATAAATACATTTCACATCATTACAAATAACTACAGATAAATATTAACTATAATTCAAGTATTTTAAATTAATCTGAGAAATAAATGTTAGATAATTTATATAACGTTATAATATTACTAGTGTAGAATGCATCACATACTTATTTTGGATCCAAGTACTACATTACGTCAAATGAATGGTACAATGTATAATAAATTCATAAATACGTCAAATATTTATAATTATAAGTCAATTTTCTTTTATAGGTTTGGAATGATGTTGGAAGAACAATATTTCCTGATTTCACACATCCAAATGTAACTCAATGTTAGAATGTACGATTGTCACCACCGTAAAGCCTTTCAGTGATTAACAATTCCTGTACGCTAATTGCGACCATCAATTAACGTATTTCCCTTGGCCACCTGTCCCGTCTCGCTGCTTTTATACCATTCCGCGAGTTGCGCGCCATCGATCGCCGACCAGACGTAATCTCGTTTTCTCGACGACACGAATTTTTACTTCGGCATGTGATCTCGATAAATCTTCGTAATCTTCGGTATATATAAATAAATAAATAAA
>JAIPRN010000587.1:0-64208 GCA_025469175.1 Geopemphigus sp. TES_GeoC_2020
TTTTTTATATATATATATATATATATATATATATATATATATATATATATATAGAAAACGAGGTAGACCTATGAACCAAAGTATACTGATGGAAGGCCCTTTGTTATTAAGTCACTATTCGGTTTAAATTCTATTAAATAGTTCGTAAAAATATTATTTGTAATTTACACATATTTATGAAATAATTAGGTCAAATCGTTAAGTTTGTAGATGAAAAATTATTATCGTGTCTAGATATAATCAATATTTCTTGATCGAAAAATCCCAGATAACTTAACAATATATGAAACACTATACGTATACTTATTTTTCGTAGGTGTCTGAAGATAATGATATCAATTTTGAATACAGATTTCGAACCGAAAGTGATATTCACACCATTGCCGTTGACCTAGACTTACAATGATGATTGGACTATTTCAGAGTTCATACAGCGTAATATCGTTTTTATGTTGTTAATTTATCCATATTGCTTATGTTAATAAAATCATAGAATAAAACTGTAAACCGATTATTTTAAACATTTTCCTTCTAATAGAAACTTACATTAAATACGTATGATTTTATTACAAAGTATATGATACAATATTAAATTATATCAATTATAGACATATAATATATGCTATATTACATATTGTGTAATAAGCCTACGGCTAAAATTTAGCGGTTTAATTGCAGTATCCTTATTTTAATAACGGTAGTATTGCGTAATCAATTGCAATTACCTGGGACATCTTTATCCCCGACACATACACGGTTACCATAGATTGATTAACAAAATTGAACCTTATCTACTAGAGAAAACAAAATATGTTATCATTTAGTCTATATAGAAATTCGTTCAAAAAATAATGGTGCCCTATATTTATATTTCCGGTTTAAATTTTGTAATTTATTCGACCACCATCAGAACTCCTTGTACCCTATTTATGTGTGTGTGTATATATATATATATCGTTGAAGTAATTAAATATTTTTTCAAATCAAACTGAGCCAAATTAAACCTCAGGGAATTTTAATAATATGAAACGTTTGGTTTAACCTCAAAATCCGGTATTCGACTCGTTTTTGATAAATTTGATCGTACTTTTAGTGTTGAATTATTTGATAGTCAAAAGTATTCAACATTTTCATTGTTCATTTATTTTGTACACATAATATAATCGTTATTTATCGATGTCATAAGCAGTTACACACAACATAACCATAACAGCAATTTTGTTCGAATGTTTAAAAATAATTAAATTTACTATAGCTCTTAATCTTTTATGTATTATTAATTTTAAATTTTATTTATTAAACATGTAAAAAATGTCTTATGCTATAAACCTTTAATCAATTTTAGGTAGGTAAAAATATAATTTTTTAAATTGTTTTAACCCTTTTTAATTCTAAAAAGACCTCAATTTTCTGAAATAGAGGCGAGGAAGAAGAAGATAATTATTTTAAATTATTGTATCTAAATTTGAACCCATATTTAAGATAATTTAAGATATGGGAATAACAACGTATTTATTACATTAAACTAAGACAAGTTGTGGATATAACGTCCTCCCCCTAAATTCGTTTATAGGACACTTGAAACGTCAGTAATTTAGATAGTTTAATTTCGATGCAATTATCTATTTTAATGCAAAAACAATATTGTGTTTGTTGAACATTACAAATAAAATCTAAACAGTTTTGTGAGTAAAACTTCATACCGACTTCATTATATTTCTCAATTTCTGAAACAACAAATCCGTTTTAACAAATATGAGTAGGTAAAATACTATACAATTATAATGAACATTATTGTTTTAAAACTAAAATTGTGAGATTTGATACTTACGTTAATGGAGTACGTTCCTTGTATAATTATCAACAGCGGTATCTACGCATACCATTGATATGTGGGAATTGTCATTTTGATTAATTTTAGCTCGTCTACTTTTTTTACTAGTTTTATATCGTTTGACATTAAAAGTCGTTTCTAATTTGTCATATTTCTCACGGTTTATCTCGAGTTCTCGTCTTAACTTGTCCATTTCTTTAATGAGGGTCGTGTTGTCCTCTATAATTTTTCTGTAACAATCGTTCTTTTGCGCACATAAATTCATGCGGTTTCTCAGACCAATAATGGATTGCTCTAAAAACTTCCGTTGCCGGGCAAACTCAGCTCGGGCATCCAGCTCTTCGTCTTTAGAAACTTGAAACGCTTTTTCGTTACCGTACTTGACAAATAAATCCTAAATACAAACTTTTTCGTTTACTGCGCTATAAACGTTAAAATAATTAAGTTTGAGCAGCTTTCAAAGATTTTAATGATTTCGTATTAATATTTATAATCTATTATATCATAAATCTTAAGTTTAAATTATTTGCAATTAACTTGAGAAAAATTTGTATGTCGTTTTGCATTTATTTTTATAAATTGTTTATTTATTCGTAACTCGTCGAATTATAAAAAAATAAATAATATTTTTTCCAATTTTAAATTTATAAGTAATAATTCTATATAAGTAGGATGATAAGACTAAAAAATGTGCAACAAATTTAACAATTTAACACTCTAATTAATTCAATAAGCCTGAACTTTTTTTAAAAATTTGTATATCAAAAAACAAGGTATACAAGAGTAACGGGGTTTCTTTTCGGCCATAAATATTGTTAAATCGTTAGATTTTCTTAATATGATACATGTGTAATCGATTAAAGGTGTTAAACCAAATATCGAAATTGTTCTAAGTTTTATCTTACTTTTTCAATTGCAGTTGATTATTGCGAAAAAAAAATTACTTTCGATGGGCACTTGGATAAGAACGCCTTAAAAATTTGTTAATTTGGTCAATCGAACAAATAATGGTTAACAACATTGATTATGAAAACATAATAAGTTTGCATTAATAAAAACAAGAAAAATTATATTTGTTTGAAACTCCTAAATTAAAATATGTATTTATCATATAAATATTGTTGTTTTTAAAATAGTTATTAAAATTTAATTTTCTCGACGTTTTAAATAAAAAGCTTATTTATTATTTATTTTATTTTATAGTAATATCGTTTTAATAAAATTAAGTTCCTATTTAAATACATATTTTTAATACCACCATTGCATTAAAAGAAATTCATAAGCTGTGATAATAATATAATACGATTATTTTTGATATATTAAAGGAAATAGCATTTAGTACATACACTGTAAAAGTATAACTAATGTTTATGGTATTGTTATGAAGACAGTAAGTCATTACATTGGTTAAGGGAGTGGGGTTTTGGACTATATTGAAGGTATTAATTACGTGTTTAGGAGTAATACAGAGGGCACACAATTTTATTTTGTCCAAGGCTTAAGTAATTACTTGAGGATCTCGCATAATATTGATTACTATTTTAGTATGTGAAGTATAATAAACGAAATGAAAAAAAAGGAAAATAAATAGGCTAATCAATATTCCGACATGTGAATACAAATTTCATCCACTTTATTGAGAACACCTATTTCTTCTTTTTCTTCTTTCTCGCCTCTTTCCCAGCTATTTAGGGTCAGCCACCTTGGTTCTCAACCTTCACTTAACCCAATCTCCTACACCATTCACGCACACACCAGCAGTCCTCATATCACACTCAATCGCATTCAACCACTTCTTCTTTGGTCTTCCTCTTAATAGAAAACCTTTTTCATAAATATTAATGAACGCTGTAACGAGTAATAACAATATGGTTAATTGTCAATATAATTCTTCAATATTTCGAATGAAATATTAATTTTTTTTTAACGTAACTCTTAGACTATAAATAAATAATAGATTCATTTACTTTTTTCAATTTTCAAACTAAACACATCCAATAATCTTTGGAAATCACCTACTCAACACATCCAAAACGTCACGAATTGTGTGCGTCAATTATATTTACAAGTATTGTCAATATAATTAATGTAGTGTATAACACTACAGTACAAATGATCCGATATTAATTTTGAAAATTTATTTAGAATTATAAAATATTTCGTATCATTTGATCATATTATTCAAGAACTTGATTTATATGCAAGCCCATTTGCCGGGAAATTTATTAAAAACGTTAAATTTTTTGTGGTAGACAATTTGCTAAAAATTAATAACGTTAAATTATGTATGTATTAGCCACTCACTTTTACCACTTCTTTCAGCTTAATAGGATTTTGACAGTGTTCACTAATGTGATGAATATCAACTCTAATGTTTTTTATTAACCTGTTGGCATTTCTGATCATTCGTTCTTTACTCTTTAGTTCTTCACCGCATCCTTTTAATTTGTCCTGTAGCTCAGCAATGCATAATTTCATTTGTTTCTTAATGGCTGTCATGTTGTCCATTTCTAATTCCATCTAGTTACCCATTACCGAATACAAAACAAGTTAATGGAATCGATGTAGTGGTAGACAACTTTTAAATTTTGTTATATTTTTATAAGCAGTTCTTTTCTTTATTTTGTTCACAAATAAAAAAGCCTTGATTTTATCAGCTCGCGCATGGTACAAAAGTCGATCAAAAAATAAGTTGCATTTTGTCATATTTTTCCCAAGTTATTTTTTAATAAAATTTCTCAGCAACGTTGTTCGCGTTATTCGTTTGAAATGTTAATACCTGAATCGAATGTTAGCTGCGAAATATATTAGTCGATGTTCATGGCTATTGCTACTGTCTCGTCGTCCAAGATTTGAATTCGTGCAGTAATCAGATTTTTATGGTTAGTTATAAACCATTAGAAATTACAAGGAGGTATGTGAAGTTTATGGCGAAAAATGTATTTCAACGCGTGCAATCGAAAAGTACTGCAATATATTTTGAGAATGGCCGAACAGATATTATCGATGAGTACCGCATAGGAAGATCGTACACATCAACAACAACTGACAACATTGCGCGCGTAAACAATATCAATCAAACGAATAGGCGAATAACAACGATTGATGAAATTGCTGAAACGCTGGGAACTTGTTTTGGTAGTATTCATAAAATCATTACAGAACACCTTGAATATCGTAAATTTTGTACCAGATGATAGATAGCATGATTATTGTCTGATGAACACAAAAACCGCCGTTTGCAAGCGTCACATGCATTTTTGTCTCGTATCAAAAATGAAGGAAATGCATTTTTGGATAAAATAGTAACTGGTGATGAAACACAGGTTCATAATTTTCAATCAGAATAAAAGAAGTTATATTGAGTGAAAACAAGTAAATTTTCCACACACAAAATATCCATTATCATTGCATCTGCTGAAAAGGAGACGCTCACGTTTTTACTTTTTTTTGATAATCAAGAAGTTGTTCATTCACAATGTATACCAAAAGTTTTCACAATCAATTTGGCTTCCTACTGTGATAACCGAAAAAAAGAAAAAATTGAAAAAGGCAATTAAAGGTCAGTGACCGAGGAAAATGACGAAAGGATTTACGCTCCTCCATGACAATGCAACTCCACATTTTGCGAACATTACGAAGGATCTTCCCTAGAAATTTAAATGGGAAGTGTGGGAAAGTTCTCCTTACAGTTCTGATTTGTCACCTATTGATTTTCATGTATCATAGGGCCTATGAAAAACGAACAAGTGAAAATCCGATTTTACTCCGACGATGAAGTAAAGATGCTACAAGCGAATTGTATCCCCAAACTGAACAGGAGTTTTTTAACAAGGAATTTTTAAACTCGCGCAGAGATATGAAAAATATAAAAACTTGTTTGGTGATTATGTAAAAAAATTATTTTTTTTACGTACTTTTTGATAAAATAATTTTTTTAAACCGTATGTACTTTTTAATTATGAACAAACGCAACTTACTTTTTGATTGCCTCTCGCACATGCGAATAAGAATTAGAATTACAATAATAAGTGGTTGTGTAATATTTTGCTAATGAAGATTTGAAACAATACACGTGGATATGCTGAAATGTAATACACACATGCTTGTAGTACGCAAACAAATTAACCTACAAAAGGTTATATTCGAAATTCACATCACCCCCTCCCCTTCATACGCATGACTAGTTTAAAGGCGTTGTGAACGCGACGTTTTGAGTAACCGTAGTATGAAGACATGTTCTATTGCAATGTCATTGCGAGCTTAACAGGACGAATTTTTAACTAATAAAAATGTGACTTCTACTGAAATACATTGTCATTTAAAAACTGTTTTTCGGTTTAAAGGCAACCAGTTGCCAATAATCTTGCAATATAACAACGCTCGTCTATACACCTCGTGTGTAACCGAAGAGGTTTTGCGAAACTTGAAGTAAAAACCTTGTGATTTTAATTCTTTTCCCTACTCAATTAAGACCTCAAAGGTAATCATTACATCTCGGATGACGAGCTGAAGACAATTATTGCTTCCTGGAAAAATCTGAAGAATGTTTTAGTGACGGGATAAAAAAACTTGTTACGCGTTGGAAGAAATGGTTAGGCTTAACGGTGACTATGTTGCGAAATAAGTATATCATTTTGTACCTTATGAATTGTCCTTTGATACAATTTTTGCCGGATCTCACTATTCATTTATATTCGTATTCTACAAACATGTGTGCATTAATTTTCAGCCTACACTCAAATATTTTATAACTAAAGCTAAACGAAAATTCAATCGCCTACAGTGAACCAAATTTAATTTTAAAAGGTATTAGAATTAATTTGTTTCTTTTTTAAGTTATTACAGGGTTAAATATTATCAACTGAAATACTGGAATTAATTTGAATTAAAACTGTTGAAAACGATATTAATGTTTATATTTTTGAACATTTGTCAAAATATACTTAAGCAAAATTTAAATATTTAATCAAAAAACATAAGTAATTGGGGTTAGTTTGGGTCTATCTTTTGCGTTTGAATCGTTAAATACAATCTTTTGAAATTTAATAAATCGTAACAATTGTAAGTCTAAAAACATAGATTGAGTTTGGTTTTTGTGCACATCTATAAACACGAATTTTATCAATTTATTTAGTACGAAATTTTTGTATTATTATTTATTGAAAAAATAAATGTAAAGTAGTATTTTGAATAAATTTATGAATTGGAAGGCAATATTGTAATCAATATTATTTAAAAAACAACCTTAATTTCTATTTTAATATTATTCTAAATAATTCGTAACCAAATAGCGTGATCATATAAATGCAATTTCTAACAATAAAAAAGTGAGTGCAAGATCCAAAGTTTTCTAATAATTGCTAAGAAGATTCTAGTTTTCTTTAATTTGAAGACCCATTGGTTCGCCTATGAATATATTTAAATATGTTTTAAACTTACATCTTGAATCATCTTTTTTTTATCTTGTATTTCTGTTATTAATGGCTCAACCGTTTGTTCTAGTTCATTCATATTTTCTTCTATCAATAGCAACTGTTTTTCTAGATCTTTCGTTTTGAGTTTTTCTTCAAATATTCTAATTTCTTTTTGCTCTACGATATCGTCACGAACTTGTAATTGCCTCTTAAGACCCAAGATGGTCTGTTCTTCATTTTTTACTGAAACCTTCAATTGCTCTATATCATCTTTGTACTTTTTAATTGAATGACCCAAATCATCCGCTTCTTTTGATGCTCTATTTGTATTAACATTCGTGAAATTTATGAAACAATACGTTTTTCAAGTTAATACTCACACTTTAGATTTCATTTTATATGAACCAAGTTCTCCTCTAAGGTTCAAATTAATTTTTTTTAATTCCCTTAATTTAGCCATAAACTCAGCCTTTTTCTTTAAAACTTCCTGTTCTGAGTCATCTTTAATTTTATCCATAAGTGCTAACATATTTTGTTTGTCTTGAACTAATTGTTCTTTTAGCTACGAAAAATAATTTTTGTTTCATTTATAATTGTTACTTCAAAAGGCAATAATAAATAAAACGAAATAATTTTAACATAAAACTATGACTATATTGACAATCGAATGTATGACATCTACTTAGAATAGTAAATAGGAAAATAACTATCGGAAGATGTCAAGGTGAATGTCCATTTTTTACCCTTTCATAACTGTGAATGATATAGCCGAGTACTATACAACTATAAGTTAGTTCCGCTTATGTACAACTTACTTTTATAATATCTTCATCTTTTTCTTTAAGTTTTATATTAAATTTATTCATTATTTCTTGTAACTTTTCGTTTTGTTCTACTTCAGATTTATTCAGACTTCTAGAAAATATAAAAGGAATAAAAGAGTTCATATAAATTTTTTTATATAAAGAATAATTGACATTGAAACCGTTATGAATATAAATGATCGATAATTTATTACTTTTCCAATTCCAATTTAGTTCTATTTAACTCTTTTTGAAGTAGGTCAAATTTTTCATATTCTAATAAGAGTTTTTCGTTAAAATTAGCTTCCAAGTCTTCCAATTCTTGTGCATGCGAATCTTTTAAAAGATTTAATTCCATTTCTAAACGACTTTTGTTGGCTATATATTTTTTAGTTATTTCCTAATAATGTTAAAATAATTTTAAGAGTAGGGATATTTGTATTTCCTATTATATTATTATTATTGACTTACTGTATTTTTATTTTCCAATATTTTGATAAAAGTTGAATGACTATTGTTCAATTCCAAAATTTGTTCTTCTTTAGAATTTGTAAGTTCAGTAACTTGATACTTACATTCTCTTTCCAGTTCTTTCACTCTCATTTTAAGCTCTGATATATTTTCGATTTTGTTTTTCAAGTCTAGAGCATTCACTAATATATCATCAGAATACGCAAATTGCTCGTTTAAAATAACTTTTTTGCCTTCAGCATTTTTAACTTCCCATATACATATGCTTCCATCCACCGAACAAGTAATCAAAATTGAATCATCTACTGTCATACTCATCTGAAAAACGTTATCCAAATTAAAATTCTGATGAAAGTTGCTTATTACGTTACCTTTGTAATATTTTTGTTGTGCATGCTAAACTCTTTATGCTTGATATCAGCCATGATAGGTAACATTAACGACAATACAACACCATTTTGACCAGCGACAAATAAAATTAAGTTCGATCTAGATAAAGCTATTGCGTCTAGTGGCCCTTGGTGTAAGTCTATATCGCGGATAACCTAGGCAATTGTTATCAACATATAAAATACATACAGTTAAACGTAAATATTTAAACTATTTTTGTTGTACGGAGTATTTAAATATTTATAATAAATATAGGTTCTTAATTTAATCATAACTTAATTGTGATACACGGGTTGAAAATGAATCAATTATCTAAATTAATATCGTTATAAGACATGACATTACTTATAAACAGAATTGTCTAATTTTTGGCAAAAACGACGCTAAAGATTTTACTTTTAAAAAAATCTATTGATTTTGCTTATTAATAAAATACGTTAAACGACAAAAATTTGTGGCTTTTTTCTAACCGATTGATTGTAAATCTCCCTAAACCGACCATCTTGAGCAGCTGGGAAAATTCGATTGGTATCGTTTGAAATAGCCAGATCCATATAAATCGTCTTAGGATGTACAATGTCCATGTCTCTTTCTCCGGATCTCGTATTGAATTCGTATATGGCACCATCTTTCCCGCATGTGATCAATTTCAAATCATTCGGCGCCCAAACCAGAGCTGTAATCTAAGTTCATAATAAATTTTCTTGTAGTTATTTTTTTTACACGCATATACATATATGTTCTAGTATGTAGCGCAACGTTTACCGTATTTGAATGTCCTTTGTACGTAAACATTTTTTCGAATTTCACCGAACAATAAACTTCGACGTCGAACTGGTTGGCTAAAGCGAACATATGACCAGACATACTGAATTCAGTTAGGTTGCAGCTGGTGACGATAAATTCTCTCCACACCTTCAAACCTTCCGTGTGCACCAACTGGAACTCGACTTTTCCTGTGAACGCGGCCACGGAGTACAGGCCGGAAGGATGCAAAGAAACGCTGAACACGTCTTCTTGATACTGTTGCGACAACAACAGCGATCGATCTAAGTAGTTCCAAACCCGAATGGTGTGGTCGATTTTGCCGCAAGTCATAAATATCGGTTTCCATTTACAGGTTGACAGGCTAGATATACCGCCATGATGCAAGTCTTCGCCTAAAGGCTTAAAGTGGATAACGACTGACGTCTATAACAATAAAATGGTCCGTCGATATTAATGCGTGCCATACAGTCACAATAAGCAACAGGGGCTAAACATTGGTGAAAATGTATACGTCGTAGTCCTTGTAAAGTTAAAAATTACTTAGTACTACCATAAAGGCGGTGTATGGAGAGCCGTAGAAGGAATTTTAAAGTCTATAATTTGTTTACGTCACCAAACATTTATTGTTATCTTAATTCTCCTATAAAAGATGTGTGCATATTTAATTTAAAAATGTCGCTCTTCTCTTTTATTTTTATTTAATTGAGAATGATAGAAAGATATATATTGGTGTAATAGATAATAAAGAGGCTATTTTAGAAAACTACAAGTTTCTTTTTACTTTTCGTTATTCATTGTATCAGTGTTTAACTTCAAAATAAGTCTATTTTATAGTATTTTTTTCATTTTTTAAACATTTCAAGACAAATTTCGAGAAATTTTAAAAAAATATATCATTTTGTAAACTTAGTAATAATATTTACAATCAATTCCTTCCAGCTATCAAAGACTGTTAAATATGAAAAAATAATTCGGAATAACAATGCTATATATTTTTATTTGTTTAATACTCTGTTACTTCAGATGTGGAAACGAAAATTATAAAACTATGAAATTAAAACTGTAATTTAAACTCTGCACTAAGTATGTACTTGATTTTTCGTCATTTACGAACTCCTACGGACAAATATCTACTATGAACATTTGACTCGAATAGTGTTCCTTGTTCTATTGGTCATTTGTTTTCTTTTTTGTGTGCCAGGTTCGTGTTTATAAAATCGATATACGCCACTCATTGGAATTAAATCGAATCGCTCGAGAGAGAGAACATCATAAAACGATTTTACATTGTAGAACCTAAGAATTACATATCAATCGATACCTACCCGTCGTTACACATTTAATAAAAGATGATGGGTACCATGTAGTTGATATACATTATCTTGTGTGTGCAGAGGTCATTCCTTTATATATATATAACGCGTTTTTACAGTAAAACAATAATATTCGGTAATCAATCTGCATTGTTATGTAAATCCTTACCGAAGACGCGCCCGGAATCTCTGTCAATGGTGCCCAAAAAAGTTGAGATCTTCTCGTGACGCAAATCATTTTTTGATTTTTCGGACTAATAGACAATGTATCGATACTGTGTATGGGTCTATCGGCGTCTAAAGCTTTCAAGTTTGAATTTGGTTGTTTTAAATATTCGTTTCGTTTTTGAAACCTATCGAGTTAACACCAATGTATTGTTGTAGCGGTGTGGCGTCCATGTTATGTGTACCTACAAACCTGTGATCCGACGTTTTTTCGTAGTAATAAACACAAGAATCACCGCACACGAACATTAAACCTATCTTGAACGATGTACAACATCTAATATCCATTCGTTGATTATCTTCTTTTGATAAGGGAACCACGTCTAATGGAGCCTTTATTCTAGTTTTTGGATCAAAATTCATCGTAGTTTTGGCATTGTACACAGCAATAAGCTCTCCATTCTCTACGATCACTAGACGCCCATCCATAGTACCTGCTAGAATTCTAAATTCGTTTTTTAAATAAAGACGGATATTTTAGTTTGTTTTACAAAACAATTATAAGCTTTGTTATAACTTGGACATTTTATATCGCTAATTTATGGAAAAAAGTATACGTTACCCTTGTTATTAAAACATTATGTAGACATCTTTGTTTCATTATACTTACAATTATAATACAAAGCTGTTAAGTATACGAAAATATAATTTTTTCGAATTTAAACATCGATGTTTATTAATGTGTATGCAAGTATTATATAACCTTTTTTTTATTTTTTAGCTTCCAGTTTAAGCTCAAAAATTGTATAGCAAAAACAACTATTTAAATGGTAAAACCTGCCTTCGAAATACATAAAAGAATTATTTTGATAACTTGTTCATACTGTATATCAAGGATGAAAGAAAGATTATGAAGGATGTTAAAAGATTTAAGGAAGTTGATTTTATATGAGCATTTAAATGTTTAATTACGATAAAAATCTGTTATTTTATAACTAACGGTAATATATATATATATATTATATGTGTGTTAATAAAAATATTAATTGTCGACCATTGTAATTAAGCTTACACTTCAATACAATGTTAATTCTAATATTAATCATAATTTAACAATCGTAATAATTTTTCATTATTGAATATTTTTCGATAAACAGTTATCGAAAGAACATAATGACGACACATTGTAGAGACGATTAAATATCAAATTTCAATAGAATAATTAATATTATTTATTAGCATAGTATTCATTAGGCGTGCCGTATACTATTGTAATTATTCAAGTTATTCAACGTTCGACATAACGTTTAGGTTTCAATAATAGCCTAATGTATTTTTATTATAATTTAGTGTAAGCGTGTCTATCATCTTTTAAATGAAAACCGACGTGATCCTGTTCAAGGAAAATAAGAAATAACGTTTTGCTTATGAAAGATGAGTTTTATTACGTGCATAATAATTTTTTTAGTGGATCTTGTAGATCACACCGTTCAACTCTTCTCCAAATTTTTTAATATTATGAATCTTTATTAATTTATTATAATTTATTATATCCAAAGTTTTTATTTTAACATAACAATACGTACTACTCATATTAGCGAAAATTTCATTAACATTTGCGTTAAAAAATCTGACAAAAATACCTTACCTATCACCGTTCAGCCAGCACACGGTGGAAAAATCCAAGTTGTCTGCTTTTTGAAACCCATATTGACGCCAAATAGAATCACTGATAGTCACCAATCGAAAAAGCCCTTTACCAACAAAACAGCATATTGTATTGTCAGCTGGATTCAATGCCATCTGCGAAAAAATATAAAACACAAAATACATTTAACGCGATATTCAGGCACTGAATTTTGCGTTTCGACATTTATTAGTTATTTGAAACGAATAATACAACAGTCAACAATTTACGCCGTACGTTTAGTAAGCGTTTTATTTAAAACTCGAAGGCTCTAATTTAAATCGTATATTTTTAATGTGTCGTACGTCTAATACGGGTCCTTCGGCGTTCGGCGGGTTGCTGGCCTTTACGTAGCTCTCGATTTTCGAATTTTCCCAATTGTAGTAATACATCATGAAGTCCGGTCCGTTAGTGAGTGCCGCTAAATAAACGTCGTCGTACGAAAATTCTATATTGATAAAATTGTCGGTTTTCAAATCAGTTAACACGGTTAAGAGTTTTTTGCGTTTCATTGTATCTAAGTCATAGATACTAATAGTCGGCTTTTTGCCTTCTCCTTTCTCTGCCACAGCTATAACGTTCCTAAATTATAGTACAAAAAGAATTAAGAAATATATATATATTATACTAGCAGCCAAGCAGACGTTATCTTGCCTATAGTTACATATAACATTATTATTAAACATATTAATTTCAGTACGATCGTGAATTTATTGAAATTAAATAAATCGGAATTCGTCGTTTTGACATTCATTTTTCGGTATTTTCAACGCGTTCATCGCAACGTTTGGTAATGAAAGGTATTATTTTATCTTTCTGTCCGGAGAGAAAACGAAATGCGCCGACGGTTAGCACCGACTTTCGAGCACAACTAACTGCTCGGCAATTCAAGATTTATTAAACATACTTTCCCAACGATTGGCCTCGCGATTTATTAATCGTCATTACGAAAAATATAAGACGAACCGGAAACTGGACACGCTTAAACTGAAACGATAAGTCGATTGGAATCAATGGTATTCTTGGAATCACACCATTATCGCCTTTAAATTTTTTTATGATTATCGTTACTTAAACGAATGCAATTGGTTGACAATTATTACGTTCAAATCGAAAAAATATCAAATTTTTCTCTGTTAAAATGGCTCGTTCGCTTAACCAAACAGGATTTTTATAATTTGCACCAATATTCGGGAAAACGTTCGTGATCGATTCTTTTTTCGACGTCATAAATTGACAAAAATTAAATGAAAACGAAACGAGGCCAGTGGATGTGTCAACGTTAAATATTTTTAATTCTTCTTCTTTTCCAGCTATTTGGGGTCGGCGACCTTGGTCCTCAAACTCCACTTAACTTGACCTCCCACGTCATTCACGCACACATCACCAGTCCTCATATCACATTCAATCGCATTTAACCACTTCTTTTTGGTCTTCCTCTTCCTCTTTTTCCTTCGACGTTCAATTCCATAACCATTCTACTGCTCCGAGTTTTCTCTCTTCACAACATGACCAAACCATCTAAATCTATTCTCCTTCATATTATCCATAATCGACGCTGCTCCTATGCTTCCTCTTATATATTAATTTCTTATCCTATCTTTTCTTGTCACCCCACTCATCTATCTAAGCATTTTCATCTCGGCTACACGCATTATCTGCTGTATTTTCTCGTTCACCGTCCAACATTCTAAACCATACAACATAGTTGGTCTCACTACACTCTGATAGAACTTACATTTCAGTCTCGTTAAAATTCTCTTAGCATTACATTTTTTAATTAATCTTTTACAATTAAAATTTATGTAATTTCAATAATTTACACACTATAATTCGTCTTAACGATTTAAATTATTATTAAAAGTGATAAACTATTCAATGAACAAATTGATATAATAGCGTGTAATTAATAGTTTAACTTATATACAGACTGATCATAATTCGTTCCCAAAATGTAATACTTCGTATTAGTAAAAACGAGTTTATTTACTATTTATTTGTCGGTTTTAAATGTTGAAAATTGTTGATAAACGGTTCCACAAATTACTAATATAAATCGTTTTTATAAATTTAAGTGGCTACGCTGAATTTAAACGTTGACCGTACTGCCAATCTTTAAAAATTATTAAGCTATTTGATTAGGTACGGGTTTCGTTTACAGTATTCGTTAAAATATAAAATTCAACAAGAAAATTGTAGGTCAATTAATTCTATCTACACATAATAAAATCTCGCCAGAGACCTGTAACACCCTGCAATATAATTTTTTTTTTAAACAGATAATTAAACATACTTGTTGATACAGATGGCCATGGCAGTGATGACTTTTTGTGGTTCGATTAGGTGTATATATTTTTGTCTATGACGTACTACGTCATAAACGACAAGGACACCAGATGCCGGATAGATAATCTCGTTTTCGTTCAGAAACAAACAATTGCCGTTTACTTGAGTTGTGAGTCCAAAAAAAAATTTCGGTTTTAAGATTGGTATCATTATGTTTGATGGTGACATTGTTGATGAAATTCTATACTTGCCTGTAGTTTATTATAGTACTTAAACAAATACAAAAACGTTTTAATAAAATCCACTTCGTTTAATAGTATTAATTTAATAAAAAAATATATACATATTTATAAATTTAGTTGTATTTTAAAATACCACGTATTTTTTGTTCGTAACGTTAAATTTATATTAATAATAACGTGTTTTGGGCTACATTTACGTATACACGTGTAAATAAACACAATGCAAGCCGATATCTTTAACATCGATTTAACGTCAATTTGTGGGGTTGTTCTGGTTGCTACGATACAAAATCATCTTTTTTGCTTTACCCTTTCAACTATATGAGGTAGTTGACCATATTTTACGGCACAGAATAGTAATGTCAACTGAAACGTTTATAAAATAATATTCAATATGTCAATTGCTGTGGTCCAAAATATACTGTTGCCCAGAGTATAGAACTGACTTAGTTACAAAGTAACGAAACATTTGAACGACCAAACATAACATATTTTGCTTTTTGAATATTGCACCAAGGGTCCGACATTTAAATAACTTGTGATTTAATATAAATATGAATATTAAATAATTCGATCCAGTTTTATTTTAAACAAATACTGTTAGCGAGTTTATTCGTTGTTTAATTATCCTGATTTAATGATATGCAGTCTTCTTGTTTTGTATTATTACAATTGTTATTTTAACGTATTCCCCAAATTATTGCAACGTTAGATTACATTTTATCAAATAAAATATTCTTCTTTTCTTAAATATGTCATTATTATATATATATATATATATATTCTAGAGATTGATGCTAAAGTTGATCTTATTATTTGTATTATTTTTTTCTTTTTTACGTTCAACAGGGTTGTAAATATCAGCTTCTGTTTTTAAGTATACCTAAAAGTGTTATAATATATTATTTTATATAATTTTTGCAAATTAATCTGTTTAAATATAAAAACTAATAGAAATTTAAGAATTTAACATTGAATTAACTTTGTTTGTAATAGTGTTCTCATTACGATATTTTCTTTAATTGTGCAAGTTTTTATTATTTTTTTTTTTAATCTTAGAACTGAAATACAATATTTAAATATATTTTATTATTACTATTATTCTATTCTATTATAATTATTATTATTTATTATTTACATTGAATACAATATTAATTTAACTTTTGCACTTGCATTTTTTTTTACATATAATTTAATAAATAATTATAAAATATCAACAAGAATAATTTACTTGAAAATTTTTAATTTCTCTATTGAACGTACATTATCATGGAAACTATTCAAAGTTTGTAATTCTCAATATTATTATTCGGTATAATAATAAATATTATACATAAATAAGTGATAATTTTATTTAATAGCAGAGTCGTTCTAAATAGGGAATGTTTAAGAAAACATGTGTATACCTCGATGATTTTGAATAACATACAGTTAATTTATAGATATATTTCTTATGTAATAATACCATAAGTAATGTGAAAATCTATAAATAATAATGGGATGAGGATTGGGTTTTCCACTGTGGAATGCTTATATATTTACGTAATTAGATATTAGAAGTATTCAGGCTTATCGCTAGGATACATTCAAGTTATGCGTGGCTTCAGAAGAGACAGGCGAAGACGCGGCACAGAACAAAACGTTGCTAAAACGGCGCAAGAAGGCCGAAGATACGAAGGTGGGGGTAGTGGCTGAAACGTCGCCTTCCACTGAGGAAATGACGCCCGATGGAACTTAGGGTGGTCCAGACTAATCTTAAGCATGACAGGAGGGCCCAGAACATGTTCTGGCAAATTGTCCAGGAAAGCGACATCTTAATCACACTCGTCAGCGAGTATTACGACGCTAATCGACCCGGCTGGCGTTGTGATTCGACCGGGCGTGCCGCGATCGGGATGCTTCGGCCGGGCATCTTCCTCGGTAAGCTGGAGGTCGTCAGCGGGTTCGTGGCAGCCACCATAGGAGGCGCTTTGCGCATCTACAGCTGTTACACCCCGCCCAGCCTTCGTATGCCCGAGTTCGAACAATTTCTGGACCACCTCCGGGTCAGTGTGACAGCCACCTTGGTCGCAAGGAGCGACTTGACTCGACTCGCTAGGGCGATCGGCGCACGAACACGAGAGGTAACCTGCTCTGCGCGTTCGCCGACACCTTGAGCTTGAACTTGGCTAACCGAAGAAAGACTACGACGTTCCTCGGACGTGGGCGGGGATCGATAGTCGACCTCACCTGGGTCTCCGACGCTGCATCCACATGACTGAGGGGATGAACCGTACGCACGGACTTCGTGAACCTCAGTGATCACTATCACGTGTGTTACACGTACGGGTCCAGGCGTACCTCCGGTCCCAACGATGGCGCCGAAAGCGCCGGTCGCGCGATCGGTTCTCCGCGTCCTCCGGGACGGATGACGTCCCGCATGGACACCAACCTGCTCGTGGCCACGCTGACGGCGTGCGATTAGACCGGAGATAGTTCCGTCCACGAAAGCCCCGGACTCCAGCGACGGCACAGAGGGCGAGGTCGAAACCGAGTTACTCGTGAAACGGGCGACCACGGTGTGTGATAATAGCGTTTCCTCCTAGGGTCTCGGAAACCGACCAGCGACATAAGCCAGTCTATTGGTGGAACGTAGATATCAGCGTCGCACGAGCCAAGTGCGTTCGCCGGAGGAGAGTGGTCACTAGACTCCGTGGCCATGCCAACGGAAACACTGAGACACGCGCCATAACGGAAAGCGACTTCCGTACGGCCCGACAGGACCTAAGGCGCCACATTCGCGAAGCGAAGGCGATATGCTGGATGAAACTGGTCCGGAGTGTCGACGACAATTCCTAGGGGAAGCCTTACAGGATCGTTCTTCATAAACTTCGCGGGCCCTCCGTGACGTCCATGATGGAATCGGACACCGTTCGTGACATCACGGCTGATTTGTTCCCGGTCCGCGCCCCAGAGCTGATCGGGGACCACGGGGGATTACCCGCACACGAAGTTCGATAGCGGGGCACACGTCGAGGTACCCGAGTTCTCCGTGTCTGAGGTCAACGCGGCCATGCGTCATTATAAGTCACGTAACAGAGCCCTCGGACTTAACGGCATACCGAGCCGAATGTGGGGTACTGCACGCGGCTAAACCGAAGATGCTGACCAGCGTTTTCAACGCCTGTCTGCGAAGCAGGACATTCCCGAAATGGTGAAAAAGAGCACGGCTCGTGCTACTTAGTAAGCCGAGGAAACCTGAGGAAGTCCCGTCCTCGTACAGACCTCTGTGCCTTCTCGACGACGTGGGTAAGATCTTGGAAGCACTGCTGGCTCCCTGGATCAAAGGCCACATGTCCGGGGTCGGTAATATTTTACGGCGTACCGACGTGGGCGTCCTCTTTGGACTACGACGCACGGGCCTTCACTACTTTGGCAAGGGTGTAGAGAAGGGCCGTCCTCCGTGTCGCGTGTGCGTACCGAACGGAATCCTACGACGCCGTGATGGTTCTCGTCCGAATTACCTCGTTCGACCTGCTGGCGAAAGAGCACCTACGGGCGTTCAAGGCCAGAAGTGGGCGGCTGCCAGCGGTAACTTCAGGGGAACGATCTACTGGAATGCGGGAAACGTCGCAGCAGTTGGTCGTCAGTTGTTTAGCGATGAGGGACGAGACGCTGACTGAATGGGTTTGGCGGATCGGCTAACTAGAATCCCCACCCGCGAATAGTGGCCACGGATGGATCTGGTCGGTGCTGCCTCCGGATCTGCTGCGGCGGTGGTTGGCAAGGTTGCACGGCGGCATGACTTTTCGCCTCACACAATTGTTGATTGATCACGGTTGTTTCAACGCGCTTTTTCATGGGATCGGCCGTGCTTCGTCGCTCGGACGTTCGCATTGTGGACACGCCGGGTCGGAAAATGGTGAGGAAGACGGCGCGTTCCACACGCTCTTTCACTACGAGACGTTTGACCGTGAACGGGACACGCTAGTCCGTCGGATAGGAGGATTCGGCCCGGGCGATCTGGTCGAGCGCATGCTCGAGTCTTAGGTCTACTGGCAAGCCGTCATCTGATTCGCCGAGTCGGTGATGATGGTGAAGGAAGTCGCCGAATGGCAGAGGCAGGCTCTTGGCGTGACACCTCCAACAAACTGCAGGAGGAGGTAGCGGCTAGGCCGTTAAATTGGGGACGAAAGGATTATTTTATATTCTTTTTATTTTTCGTAACGGAAGATGTAAATAGCTGCCCCGTAGCAGGGGATTGTCCTGTCACCACGCACCATTCACGAGATAGTTATTAAGAACTATTGTTAATTAGATTTGATGTACGAGGGGGTGAAGTAAAACAAGGTGGGGATAGCTCGCGTTGCTCGCCCTTCTCATTAAGAATGATCGGATTGTAAATTCCAAATTTGTAAAAATTTTGTATTTTTCAATAAACGATGACGACTCACTAATCCGAAGTACTGCCTTCAGGTATTCCGGGCCAGTGAGAGTATTGCCGATAACGTGTTTAAGAAAAAAAATAGTTATGCGTGGCTATAGGGAGGCAAAATATTTGAAGAAAATCATGATGGCAATGTCGAAGTTAAAGTTAAATAAATAATAATTTAAGTCACTTTAATAAAATTGGACAGAGCTTTAACTGAGCGATTCGACTGAACATTTTTATCTAGGCGAATAAATCGTACGTGTGTAGGTTAAAACGTCGTAGTTTTTAAAACCGTACAATTAATCTGTAATGAATTGAAAATAACAATAGATAAAACTGTACAGTGGAATCGCTTAGTTTTAACTGAACGTGTATGGCGAGCTTAAGGAACCAAATTCGAAGCACGGTGGTTTGCGAACGTCAAATATTTATTAAACTATTGATTATAACCGTAACGATCATAAATTCAAAGAAAACAAATTCTGGCTCCTCAACCAACTATTCGAATATCGATCAAACGGTATTTTATTTTTCAATCCGTATGATGAGTTCCACGTTTTTGCGTAGATCGCCATGATCTTCGCAAAATAAAACATACGTAAACGACCTGAAAATTCAAACGAATGATTTATCTGAAGACGTTAACGCATTCTCGGCCTTAACGTCAAGCCGATATGGTAAATTACTCCACTTTCAAAATTGTGTTCGTCACGATGTTGTTAATTCTCTCCACTTTTGGTCATCTGGTTGATGTTCGAAAACGCCTTCACCGATTATCCATATCACCGGCGTCGCAACACATTTCACAGTCAACATTTCACACGAAAATTGTAACGAATCGCGACTACTCTCATTTAAAGAACATTAATGTTTACTCGATGTCAACGCCAAGATGGAATGGTCGACTTCGCGTTCAAAATTCTCTTTTTCATCATTTCATTCACTCTCACGATCTCTTCTTCCTTGGTTTCCTCCTTTCCATCCGGTTGATATACAAAAACGCCTTCCAACTATTTTTCACCACCAGTATTAGTACCTGCTTCTTTAAGGGTCCAGTGTACGTATCGATCACGTTTTGTCTATTAATATTCTTACTTTTTATTTCCTCCAACTTTCTCCTGTATGCGTTACCATTACCGCCTCGTTTCGGCATCTGGTCACGTCCATTAGCCTTCAAAAAAAGTGCGGCAGCATAATACTGTTGTTGATTCTCGGCCGCCTCGTCATTGTTGTCGGATTCGCTGAACACCACGGACTGTATGGAATCGAAATCAAATTCCCTACTGTCCACACTTGTCATGACGCCGTCGTTGCTACCGCACAAGCAGTACGTCGCTAACGATTCGATGACGGTGTCCGTGTCACGGCGCCCAGCCATTACATTTCTAGAAGATGGTGGCGATGGCGCATATCGGACGCGCGCCATTCGTTTCTGCGACTTCGAAACCTTCGAAAGTTTCACGTCGAGTGGTCGTCGCTCTCTCATCATCTCGGACACATCGGCCGAAACACACGCCAAGACCCTACCGCTTCCGCATGATAATACGCCACAGTTGCCGTCCCTGGGTGATCCGTACATTGTCCTCACCACTATCGCGGTGTTAGCGTCAGTGAAACGTTTCAGCTACCAGACCGGGACCGAAATTCGCGACTGTTTCCTAACGACGTCCCACTTCTTGTTGGCTCCAGGAACCCCCCCGAGTAGTATTCCCGTCTCCACCTTCCACGGTACAACGTGCGTGACTTGAACCGATGGCATCGGTATCGTTGCTGCGAATATCATCAACTGCCCGTTCCATTAACATCAAACCGTTACTGATCGGACGTCTGCCGCATTCACCTGACGTACTGGACCGGTTGTCCACTTCTCGGTCACCATTAACCGCCAACACTAATGCTTCATATGATTCCATAATATATATTTATATCGTCACGAAATCGTTGAAACTTGACGATATATTTGACGCAATTTGTGGAACAATATCGTAAGACTGCTTTCCATCGAAACAGTCGATTTATTATTTAAGCTATTGACTATAATTATTTAGTAATAACTACGTAAATGTTTATTTATTTAAATAAATAAACATTTATGAAAATATTTATATATTAAATTTAAAACGTATGTTATAATTATATATTTCTAAATTATTGTTTATTACAAAGCGATTTTTCTTATTTCAAAATTTTTAATGTACTTTTTTTAAACCAGTAAAGCTTTGATTAAAAATTCTTTTTTAATGTAATTAATTTTTAATTAAATTAAAAATGGACAATTATTCTAAAATATGTTAGCGAAAAAACAATAAAAGACATTATATAAATTAATGAACAATTTATTTTAACTGAAAATCTAAAATAATATTTTTAATATACGAATTCTTTTTCGAATATGTATTTTTATTGTTATCAATATTATAACTATATTAGTTCTTATTTCATTATTATTATTAAAAAAATATCAATAATACATAATCAACTTGTACATCTTCTACTATGTTTAATTATTATGATCATCAGAACAATCAACACCGATACCATTTAACAGACATCATACAATTACTAAAAAGCATTGGTATGGCTATTTTAGAATGATTAACTACCCCATAAGTGGTTTATAGAGGAAGGCTATTACAAATTTATAAACATTCTATATATTTTACAAACGATTCATTTACTATTATTAAGGTAAACAATTTAATGACATCGGTATTTAAATAATATAAAAAAAATACACAAAATAGTTAAACAGAATTAAATTGCCCAAAAAGGCTTAAATATATATATAAACTAACAAATTCGAATTATTAGTTTAAATTTTAAATGTTTAATAGTTTTGAAAGAAACGGTGAAAATTTTAATTTTGTATATTTATAATGGACACTCATTCTATATCTAAAATATAATTGGTTTTGAAATTCATAAAAATTTTAAAGTATACTTAGAGCACTATTATTGAATTAATATTTAAAATTATAATATAACACTATAATTACAAAATGTGTTAACAGAAATCTCAAATATGTGAAAAATTATTATTTATTAGTGTAGAGATTTTTATTATAATTTAAAAAACAATTAATATTTTAGTCAACTTATATTTAAAACGTCATATTATACGTTATAATTTACAACTATTTATTTTTTTAAATCATTTTTTAACATTTTATTACAATAGTCTGTACTATACTATACAATGGTAGTGTTTGTTTTGATTTTCAACCTTTTTTCTAAAATAATCAATAATTTCTAAGAACTTAATCGTTAATTATAAGTGAACCAATATATATATTTAATTTTATGGTTCGTTGTTTTAATATTTGAATAATAATATAGCACTTATCGATTGTATTAAACCAAAACACAGCGAAGTAGTGATGTATACAAATAAACAAACAATTTCCAATATAGGTCAATGTTAGTTATTTATACTATTGATTATATGAAATAATATATTTAATCAATATTTATAATAGACTCAAACGTTTAGAACAGTTTTTGGATGGAAAACTACTCAGAATGAATATTAAATACGTAGAATACCGAAATTACACTCGTATGTTGCTTTATTATTGTTGAAAATAATTTGCGTAATATTTTTATCGTACATTTTTCTACATTTATACACAAAAGTATACAATTCAATTTTAATTAGGATCTATTTTATTTATAAATCATTCTTATTTCAAATAACTTTCGACGTTTTATGAATATAATAGATTTAATACTGCTGATGGATATATTAATAAAAATAATTAACGTTAGTTATTTAAGCTAAATTACTTAAACCCAATAACTTGAAGAACAGAGACATTCGAAATGTGGTACTATAGAAGGACGAAAAAATAAATTGGACTGATAGGATTACTAATGAAAAGATTTTAGAAAGAATTTTGAAAAAAAGATCATTGTATAAGAAAAGAAGACTGAATGCATTCTAAGGGCTGCTAGGACTAATTTTGAGAGGAATGGTAGATATAAAAAACCAAAGAAAAAGACCACGATTGAAATATACGAGCCAAATAGTAGAAGACCGGGGACGTAATTCGTATCAAGAGATAAAGTAAGAAAGCCAGTGGTGACAGGAAAGCGTAGAAATTACTGCGAACCATGATTAGTTTGAAAATTGAAGAACTATAAAGAAAGTAGAACGATATTCTTTTTCATTCAATAAATAAATTGCGAACACTTACGAAGCGTAAGTTTATACGTGGTAATTTTAAGAACAAACAAAGATGAAAGAACAAAGTCTTGAACGAGAAAGAAACGAAGTTGAAATAAATTTTAATAATAAAACGCGATTCGACTTATGAGCGATGGTCGGAAAAAACGTTGTGTATGCTTATCCAAAAAATATACTACGCGATAATCGCTACACCCAAATTTTGAAAAATCGTTCCGGGGACATCGCTTTGATTCGGTTGATGAAATACAAGCTGAATCGAAAGTTTCGAAAGTCAATTCAAAGGAATCGACTTTTTCAAAGACGAGAAAAACCGTTGACGTTAGCGTATTTTATCCGAAAGAGACGAAATAAATTTGAAAGAATAACAAGTCGTTTCCATTTTATTTAATAAGTCTAAGTCTAACTTAATGATCACGTCGCAAAAAGTGTCTAAACGATCATGTCACGCGCGTATATATTACTAGCCTTATTACGTATGCGAACGGTTTTTCTGTGACCAAACGGGGACAAGGAAAATTGGTTTTGAAAATCTAACAAAGCAGCGGTCACTTTAAGGTATCATAATAGTAACCAGAAATCACTCTTTTCGACCACAATCAGTCTCTAAGGGTAGGGATGAAGACAATACGTTACCATTAGGCCCGATGGCTCCTGTCCAAAACATATTGTCAATAAGGGGCATTTTTGGATACGGTTCACGATTAGATTAAATATAATTCATATTGTTTAACGTTCAATTTGGTAAATTTTTTGTCCAGCGTTTTGTTTGATAAATTTTACTTATAACTTTTGCCGTTTATTCGTACCGTCGAAAATACATCGTCATTGTTGGTGATCAATGATCACATATTCAATGAATCGTAAACAAAAAGTAAGTAGATATTTTATTATCGTCTGTATATTATTAAAAGTTAAAACGTAAACGAAATAATATACAGAAAAGTGAATTACACATTGTTTATCGTGTTAAATATATATATATATATATATATATTCAATATACGTACGTACATTTATATAAAACGTTTGAACAGGAATTAGCGTTTTATTAGATTGTAAAATGTTGTTCGTAGTAGTGAAACAGATTATGAGCATTTGATATTTGATAATAAATTATTCCCAAGCGTTGATTATTTGTTCTAATCCATCAAACATATTAATCATAAATTAGTTTCAGTAATCGCTCACTATTTTAATACACCTACCTTACATTAGTCTTGTAATATTTCATGTTATTTTTAATAAAGTAGAGAACACGTTTTTGTCGTGTTTGTACTTTTTAATAATTGTCCTTTGACAGTATTATGCTAATTTTGACGAAGCGCATAAATAATCGATCAAAATAATTACAAGTTGTAGACCCGATTTATAAGTGTATTTTTTCTTTTAGTTATAAAATATCAAAAGTGTACCGATATTTTCGTCACAATATTCGTCGATTTATTTTCTTAAAAAATTATAAAATCTAACGATATTTAAGTAAAACTTATTTTTATTTATATATATATTATTCTTTATACTTACATTTATGACGTACCTATATATTATTATTTACGACATACTAGCTTATTTGTATAAATTACGCCAATTACTGAAAATGTATGGTCATTACTCACGAGAAATAATTAGTTGACGTCATGTATGTGAAGTCGAAAATAACGCTAAATCTGACATTTTAAAGTATTAAATTGAAATCGCGTTCAACGTCGTTAAATGATTGTTATCACGAAACAAGCGATTGCATGTGTGACGTTCAAATGGTGATTCAATTCGTCCACAATCGTTATAGTGACCTTATGTAAAAATAAATCGTACCACGCCTATAATAACTAATTATTTGAATATTACGACGCACGAAAATAATTAAACCCGAAAAAAAGCCGACAGAATATAATCAGAGTTTAAATCTTTGTATTGAGCACGTTCCATTAACGATCATCTACGTTCTGAGATCTATTTTTGTTTTTAATAACGTTTTCTTTCGCCGACCGAGTAAAATTATAAAAAATGACTGGTTCGGTTTAATAAAACACGCGTTATAGAAGTGTCAAACACTTTTATTGCCCACTTCAAATTCAATATCAGCTATATGGATAGCCTTTCGGGATGTAACATTCTTCGATTTCTAATATGTAATAATGACGCCAAGACATAAAATACCTTCTTGTATTATATTTCTTGTTATATAACGATTATCCTAATGACGCTTTTTTCACAAATCAAATTAACTATTTTATAAAGTGTAATATCAACTGGAAGCTAAAATATCGATCGGCTCATTTATGGAAATAATGAAATATGTCTCCTCTATGTGTAAGTCTTATACGATTTTCGTTTTTATTGCAAAACAATACTAGAGTAAGAGAACTATAATTATTTGAAATTATTTTTGGGTTATTTAGTTAAATACCTATTTAAAACGTTAAAATTATAATTTTGGATTTTTAAAACCAATGTAATCGAATCGGAAAAAAATAAAAAATTACTCTGGAGTTTTACGAAATAGTTTTGTTCTCGTTACTTCCATCGCTCAATATACCCAGTGTTCTTCAAAAAAAAAAAAAAACGGTAGACTTACGCTCAAATATCTGTAGAAAAAAAGAGGTACTCGGTCTCCCCACGTTCTCGCCTTCCCCCTCCCATTAAAACACTGAAAGTAAAATATCATATTTAAATTATTTAGTATTCCTAGAGTATTTTAAACATAATTTGTTGATATCGAACATTTTTATTTTTCAAATTTATTTAAAAGTTATATAACTTACGTAAATTGTCGAAAAAAAATAATCATATTCGATGTGCACTTTGGCAATTATTCTTCATTCTCACATAATTTAACGATACATTAAATTATCTCATATTTTTCTATCCTCTAAGGCATAGAGATTTTAAGTAAAAGTATAATTTACCATAATAATTATTAACCATTTCAATCACGGGGAATATTATTGGTTAGACAGAAAAAGTATCTATGTATCACTTTCTCTATAAACGTTCTTCACTTCTCTATACTATACCAAATAGCAATCGTATCGTTTTATTATAATGACGTCGTAAATATGAGAGAAAAACGTTACAAATTATACGTGGACACTTAAGGTAAAAGTTTTATCATCGATAGTTTTTAAATGTCGAACGCGATTATTATTTACAATAAAATCGATCGTTGTATAGAAGTATCTGACCTTATTTTTTGATCAACGTTACTCTTACAGATTACCTAACACGAATGTGTATATTATTATATTCTACCTTATGACCATTGTTTAGAACTGCGCGCTTAACGTGCGTATAATAAATTATTAAGTCTCAATAAAATACAAATTGACAAAAAAATAGATTGCATTTAGTGCATATACGCAATATATAGTGGTGGAAGGTCACACGTGCAACATATTACAATTATACTTACGTATAGAACAGGTTAATGACAACGTTAACAATTATTATTATTATTATTAATAGTTGTACTTATTAATGGAAAACCGTTTTTGTCGTTGTTTGTGAATTGATTAGAATTAAAAATAATATTTGAAACCTAAATAAGTAGCTTTGTAATAATACCGCGCGGTTGGCTAATCCAACATTGTCGTTAATGGTAATCTAAAAGCGACGGTCTTTCAATGTTCCAGATTACGACGATTAATTTGATCAATATCGAATTCAAAATTATTTTCATCGATTAGAAAACGCGTTAAACTATATAAATACTACTAACGACGTATTTCGTAATTTGTTTAGCTACAAATTACGTAATTGAAGTTCTCAAAAGTACGAAAAACGTTCTGAGTAACATTGACTTATAAATGACGTATTACACAGGTAAGCACAATTAAAAATAAATTTTAGTAAAAATAAAAAAACTTAGTAACATATATGCATGACGCACATAAAATGTTGGAATACGTAAAAAGAACGATTTCATACGGTTCGTTTCTTTCGGTAACAATTTAGAATTTTTAAGTACTGACGTATAAATATCTAACGAACGTTTATTATTAAACATCTACGTCATTTTTATTCTATTATATTTCAATCGTCGTCTTGTCTGCAGTTATAGTATCTACGAGTGTTTACGTACACTGTACTCAAATGTATTATTCAAAATGCTACGGCTGCTATACGTATTTAAACATAATTGACTATGTTGTATTGTTGCTAATATTTCCATTGTTTCAATTTATATATATATATGTATGTGTGTGTGTGTGTGTGTGTGTGTGTGTGTGTGTGTGTGTGTGTGACCGTACAAAGAGACCTCTGGTGCGAAAAGTAGTTTTCGAGAAAAACGCGCTTAAAATTTTGACAATAATTTCGTCAGTTTTTTCTCCTTCGTACCTCGCTATCAGCAACACCTTTTACGTTATTTTCATAATGATTGTTGAGTGCAAAGAGTAGGAGGGTATGTTCGTTGCCTACCAAGCTTCTGGCGCAACGAAAACAAAAATTTGTCGCCAAAAACTCGAACAAAGAAAAGAGAAAAATGTAAAAAAATTCGTAATTGCGTTTCCATTCAATAAAAAAAGATTTTATACGACCTTTTCGTAATTTAGAGGCTTGGCAACGGTTTTTCGCGAAAATTTCCTCCTTTCCACCTTAGAATCCACCAAAAAGTGAAAATCAATATTTCGATATCCAAGGTGCCTCCTTTTAATTTACACGGTCACATATACAAATATATACGAGGAATTATATTTTTAATACACAATTCAAAATTTAATTTATGAAATAAAAATTACCGCGATTCGTATTACGATTACATATTAATTAATTTTGTTTCTTTACATTTTTTGTCAGCGCTATCAGGAAACACATACGATAAAACTAGTTATACCATTGAAACAATCGTGTTTTAATTTTTATAATAAAAAAAATACGTCGATAAAAACGTAAAATTATTATTACAATAAAAATAATTACGCTTATGTGTAACTGTTATATACTGTTCAAAAATCTTATAATGTCACTTTAGTGTACTAATACATATAACTTCTAATATACTTATATAAATATACAAACGTATAAAGATAATAATTGTAATATTTATCTACGATACCTATTTAATGGTACAGATTTATGGAATAAATAAATTAAACTGTAGGCCTTAGGCAATTTTAATTATTATATTTCGCTTTCAAAATTCGCGAATTTACGTTGGTAACGTCGAATATTCGCGTATTGTTACGGCGAAATATTTTTTTCTTGTGTCATACAACACAAGTTCGTTGCCGAAGATTATTTCACGAAGCTTTCATTTATTATTAACGTTAATTCGTTTTAATTTCGTAAAACCTTAACGCAGTTTCGTTATTATTATTATTATTATTATTATTATTATTATTATTATTATTATTGAATATAATATATATATTACAGAATATCCGTAAAGGTTATAAATTTATCAGAACGTCAAAAATAAAAAGAAAATAATCGTTTTTCTACGAGAGTATTACCAGTCCTAACTACTAATGGTACATGGCTGTATAGAACCTACAGTTCACGTACCTAATGAATATTTAAAAAACCCTGACCCAACTGGTGAATATGTATACGTTACACTAACATTGGGTTGTGTGTCGTGTCACGTGTGTAGTACTTATAATTATTACCATAAAACGATTAATTAATCATACGACATAGCGCGTACCGTGAAAAATAACTATAATAAGTGGCACAAATGCCCGCGTCATATTCATGTACTAGTTGTTGCTGCTATAGCCAAACCATTGTGTATTTAATGATAACGACAAATACAAATGTATATATTGTTTTTTGTTAGTCGACGCAATTACGAAAAAAATAAGAAAATTGTACGGGCTGTTTCAAAATAATATTCGTCTAATTTCAAAAAAATCGTATTTATCATAAAAATTTGATTAATCGGGTTAGGATACGTTTAACAAATTAGTGGATTACATTAAGTTTTGATTACGATGTTTAAAAATGTTCAACATAACCGCCTCCCCCCCTTACTTGCACAGCACACATCTAAGCGATAATCAAATAACCCGTTGAAGCGTGCCGACAGTAAATCAGGTGGATGGTGTTCGTTTAATGCGACTTTTCAATTCGTTGAGATCTTTTTGGGCGGGGAGGTGCATAAACGGCGTGTTTTATGTAACTACAATGAGGAAAATTATGGATCGTAAGGTCCGGTGAACAAGACGGCCAAGAACAAAACGTAGCGTCGTTTACACCAAAGCGATAGATCGGTCGTAGCTTATCGTTTAAAAATGTACAGTCTTCTAGGTGTGGTGTTTACCCCCCTCCTCTGTCCAGTCGTGTTGTAAAATGAAATTATCACCATCGGCTTATGCAGTTATGGAAACAACCAATCCTCAATCATTTGTTAGGCACGAAATACCCATCAAAAACAAATGGTCCGTACACTTTCTCTATAAAAACGGCGCAGACACCGTCAAGTTTGGACGAATCCGTTTTACGTTCAACAACGTCCAGTGGATTCCCGAAATTCGCACGTCACTATAATTCGCCTTCCCATTCGAACGAAATGAATGGAGCAGCGTTGTTGTTTAAAATGATACGATAGGAAAATTGCGTTCTCCGTTTTCGCTTTTCTCAAGAACTAACAACGCGTGAAACCAAAGTGTTCTTCGAATATATCGCCATCGTGGAGGACCGGCGGCAACTGAACGCTGCAAGGATTATGTCTCTCAGACGTCCCTTCAAAACACGTCGTCAAACTGTTGTCCGTGGAATAACGAGTTCTCTGGATGCGCGATCAACTGATTTCTGAAGGAACTCTTACGAAACTTCGTCGAGTCCGTTCGACATTCTCGTCCAAATTCGTGGTCGACCAGGGACGACCTCCCTTTACGTAAATATAACGAATTTATTTGCGTTCATCTTCGAACGCTCCGAGTTGTTCAACGTTTAAAAAACTGTCGTCGAAAATCACGCTGAACGACGATGACGGACTTTTCGAAGCGGAGCACATATGTTTTATTGCTCGATCGACGTTTCGACGAGAACTAATTAAATCGCGCCACTAGGCTAAGGTGCGCTGTTTGTCGCGACTCGTAGACAATCGACAAGAACACGATAGCCCCACCAATATGTTCGTATTTCGATTACCACAAACTACAGGTTCGAGATATGTAGCCTGCAAAAAGCGTACAAATCAATTTTCGCTACACCCTATACACGTTTAATACGATTACACGCCTAAAACGCGTTAACAACTCGACGATTAATACGCGTTTAAAATTCGAACGATAAGAAACGAGTGAATGTCACACATTTGTGTAACAGTATTATCCACTATATAACCCACCGTATTCAGACTTTCATAAATCGCCGGAGGGTTAAAATTGTGCGCCAATAAATCGCTTTAAAAGCGTCTAAATAAATAAGGCCTAGGTTTTTAGTACGTTTCAAAATGTTGAAATTGACGATACCCCGTCTCGTCGTTTTCACCAGGACATGCCTTCAACATTCTTCCGACATTAAACACTTGACAATCGTTCACGGCAGTATTACGTGCACATTAACACCGTTTAATCGTCGTCCGTAACATTTTATTTTAATTGACTGTTATAAATTCAAAATTTAGATATGCGTTAGTTCTTAACCCGTTAAGATTAATATTTATCCAAAGGAATTTTGTTTCGTGATACCGATTATATCGTCCGATACGTTAAAAACGGACAATTTTGTGAAATTATTTTATGGTTCGATACGAAATATGGGACATTTAAACGTACATTATCGTATACTGATCAATAATAAACTATTTTATTATATCGAACGATTTAACAATTTGTAAAAGTATTAAGTGTTGTGTTACGTTTGTTATATTAAAGTAGTTTCCATATTATACAAACCAAAGTGTACTAATAATTGTAAATACCAAAAATAAATATTTCAATCATAAGCAATACTCTTATTTGAGAGAGAGATAGAGATAGGAAGAATTTGAAAATAATACGAACTGTAAATGACATGACTCGTACGTTGCGTGGGTAAGGATCGAGTAAAGGAATACGTAGGAAGTGTTCAATACGACGTTTGATTTATCGAGATATTATCTCGGGTTATTGCGTCGTTCGGAAAACCGTGCGCTACGCGTGTCCAAAAAAAAATTACGTTTTGCGGAAGTTCACACAATCGACGACCGTCTACGAAAAATTGTCGCACAAACACCACGCCGGTATCCAATTGTCGGTGATCTAGGCGATCTTTTTGAACGGCCTCCGTAATCCCGTCGGTTAGACGTCAAAGAAGGATCGTGCAGAAGCGCAAATTCGCGTCCGCTGCACGGGCGTACCGTTGCGCGAACAGTCTCGTATTCGTTTACACGTCCGTCCGTTTATTGCAAATTATACGTACATACGTAACGTATAATAATATTAATTACGCGTGGCCCGACGCTCGGGATGCAATTTTGATCGACATACGCACGGTAAATAATCGGACTGTACTAGTTAAACGGACAACTGCGTGTACATTTCTACGGTTCATAAAGCGGTCTCGTGATTTTCGATTTGTTTTTAACGAATAAGTTACAAAACAACAATTAGTAACAAATACAATTTGTACGGTTGTATATTAAGTAACTAGAAACAAACAAAAAACAAGACGTAAAGAAGAAGCCACCACCAGCCGTTACCGGGCACGCCTATTAACTTTTCGTTCAGATTTGAATATCCGTTCAATTAGCCGTTATAATTTCGACGTTTAATAATACGATTTTTGTCGAAAAATCGTCTCGCGGTTGTATATTATCCGCACACAAATTCGCTCGAGTTTTTTTTTGGTTGTCGCGTTACCGTATAATCGAATTTCCACGCGTACTAATAATTATGCCGATAATTACATATCGAATTGATAGACAGGAAAAACGACACGTCATTTCAATACGTTTCTGTGTTTACGTTGTTCTGTAAACATAAAATACGAAAGGTTTAAGTTTTAAAAATCGGTGCGTAAATCGAAAACAAAAAAATTCTAGTTATAACGATAACAATGTTTTTAATTTAATTTCTATTCGTTTGTAATCGAACGTTTTATATTAATTCTTAACTCGTCGCTATTACGATTTACCCAAAGGAGTTTTATATTTTAATAAAAATTACGTTTCCTAATAAATTCAATACAATTTCGTTAAATATCCGTACGGTTAGGCGCGAAATTTGAGACATTTAAACGTCGATTAGCGTAGTAGACCGATCAGTAATAATCTATTTATGTTTTTTATTGATCATAAAACATCGGTAACTAATGGCCATTAGTATGTACAATATTATACATAACGTTGTAAAAAATAAAAATAATCTATTTTATTATTTCGGGAAATCTATAAAAGTGCCGAGTGTTTGTCGCGTTCGATAAGCTAAATTAGATTTCACATTATACAGCCCCTCAATGTACACTAATAATTGCGTGTACACCGAATAATATTTCGATTTTGTCGTAAATTCGGAATTTCGTCATAATTTGTGTCGCGATTCGCCTTACGCTGTCACGTGTGTCCTTGAATTAAGTACCACCCACGGCATTGTCGATTATTAAGTCGCGGAAGTTTTTTCAAATAATAATACGATAATACGGTACAAATATTTCCTCCATGTTCGATATTTCGTACGATAAATTACGCCATTATGACGATTAAATTACACGAATCGTTTCGTTTTTAGTCTACGTAGACGAGAAATGTTTTAATTTGTACACCGTGTTCGATTTGTTTGCGAAATACAGTCCGCGACAGAGTATAAACCAGTGTAATTTTGACGCTTCGTAGTAAACACTAGAGACGCCAGTTGGAAATTGAAGTACACGAATAGAGTACACGCTTAAGAGCCGTTTAATATTTAATACAAATTTCGTTTTGTTTTTGTATCGCACGCGCTTCAAGCTTAGACCACTCGTGTTTCGAGATAAATGTGTTCGAACTAATTTAATAACCGAGTAAATTAACGTTAAACGTCCTTAAACATTAAATCGCTCTCAGTTTCGAAAATCGTTATTTTTCTGCTTTTAGGGGAACCGATTCGAAACAGACGATTTCAACGAGTTGAACTTCAAACGATACTACGACGAGCGTCGTCGACGCACGTTTTTCAATTTTCTACCGTGATAAATAAAGCGTAGCGAAGTGCATGAGAAAGTGATCAAAGATCCTTTCGTTATATAATTGTATAGCTATAATATAAACACACACGCACGCGTATAATGGTTTTCTTATGATTTCCCATACAATAATTCGAGAGACCGTAAATTTTCGGATAGTAATCGAACGGACTGTAACGAAGTTAAGTATAATTGTACCGAGCTCTAGAAGATGTACGGCAAAAAGGTTTGGCGGGCGGTGTTATTTCGGAATTGACAAATAGTTGAACGGTAAGAACCCGCGCGCGCGGTCGGACTCCGACGTATTATTACGACGGAATAGTTAATACTACCAGTGGTCGGCAACCAACTACTATCCACGCACAACCGTTTCATACGGCCTGAAATGACGAAACGTAAACAATTATTTCGTATTTATAATAGCCTCTTACTTCGATTTTAAGCATTCTACACGAACAATCGATACGTAAATAATTTTTGTCGCGCCTAACCGATAAGATAAAGCGTGCGGATGTTGTTATTGACGTCCTAATACAACGATATCCTTCGTTTTCGATTCCATGGCCTAACCTCCCATCGTATATATATATATATATATCGTACGTACTACTACTACTACGGTGATTCGTGTCGTTCCGCAGTATGTACAATTACTTACAACCAGTGGCGTATTTATGGAAGGGAGTGGAGGGGATGTTAGAGGTTTTCACCTCCCCCCCCACAAAAAATGTTTGAAGATCTCAAATGCTCACCTCGTTGATAATAAGATTGTAGTTAGTTGATTTATTTTGTAAATTATAACAAAGAAAACAAACTATTTTAACATTCAATGGAAATATTTCTTCGATTTCGTTCGTTTATTTTTATATAAAAATATAAAATTATAATAAAATCGGCGATAATATTGAGCGTTTCGAAATTATTTCATTATTATGACACCTCCCCCTCCCTGAAAATTTTTTTGTAAATACGCCACTGCTAACAACGAACGTCGATAAAAAAATACGAATTGGAAATGTCGCGTCGTTCAAAGCAAGCGAATCAGTACCTTGTCGTCGAAAATAAAGTAAACGACGTGCGCCTCGTTTGTAGGGAATTCGTTTCCATAATCGAATAAATACAATATTTGACGACATTACGACTCTCTCTCCCACCCTCGAAACGCCAAGTAAAATAAATACGACGCTTTAGCACGGACAGTCGAAGCAAATCGAAATTCAAAAACTACGGAAAACTCCGTACGAACGATTTTCTTAAAAGTAACCGGTCAAAAATAAAGCCATCGTTTCTGGTAGCGTGAAGGTAGCCGCGTAAATTGCGGAAGAAGGAAAACCTATTCACAGACGCCGGAAGTCGTCAACGAACGTGGTCTTAAGCGCCTACATAGCTGGCGGTTATTGTCCAAATAATGTAGTAGAAAAGACGCGTTGTAGACGATGTCGGCGACAATTCGTTAAATCAACCGATACGACGTTTCGAATACTTTTCATTAGCGCCAGATGAAAGTACAGATGATATTGTCCACTCGTTGTACGTATTCACAAAGGCTCGTCGTATTTGTTTGAGGAATTAACGAACGGTTAGGTAAATAGCTGCTATAAGTATTTCGAAACGGACGACGTGAGACTAAGGATAAAAGGATTTTTAAGGGAAAAAATAAAAAGGATATTTTTATTCGAAACGTTATACAGATTTTAAAGTTAGACGATAAGTTGGTAAACGTAACCAATAACGGCCAAAATCGTCGCGAATCGCGAGCTTTTATTCTTAATGAAACGAAATGAAAAGAATTATCGTCGCCTCGTTACTTTGTCATTGTATTATTCGTTATAACTAAATTGTACCGTGGTATTCAATAACGAAGACGCATTGTTAATTGATCGTCGTCAATTTCGTACGACCCGCTTGTTTAAATCGGCGACAATTCCGAAGATTTTTCACGGCAACGAACGCGGACAATAACGATGTATTGTGCTACGACGAAGTTAAACGATGTTAAACAAAGGTCGCGTACATGAAAGGTTGTTTTTTACGTTACGTCGAAAATATACGATTTTTTTGGGGGAGGGAAAGAAAAGACGCATTTACGCCTAAAAACGAAATTTGGATTTCTGCACTGGCTTTTTTGTTGATACATGGAAATATATGAAATATAGCTTGACCTAAAACTACAAGGTGAAAATCAATTTATTACCGATATACGAAGTCTTTTCGTTAAAACGAAAAAAATGTTTTAAATGTTAAAACGTTTACGATCCGACGATCGGGAAATAATAAACGAATTAACATTTTCCGACTTTTAAAAACCCTATCGAATCGTCGACATTTTCAATGGTTAAGGTTTGATCGAAGCTATTTCGAGGCTTCAACACGAATTTAAACGTAACCACTTTCGAAATTTCAAACGACGTTTGCGACGTTTTCCGATTGCTCGCCAATCCGTTTAATACCGATACACGTTGACAAACGACGGTCCCGTCGAACTCCAAATGGAAATAATAGATGTACGGGCCACAAGACGTCCTTAAACATTCGTTCGAACAATCGCCTTTAGTTTTTTTTTTTATTGTTTTTGCCGAAATTCCTCGGTTGTATTCGAAAATTAGAAACATAGCTACGAAATACTATAGCATATTTGGATCTACGTAGGTACGTGAACAAACGTTTTTTATGTACGAAAACAATTAAAAACCCGCACCGATCACGCTTAACGGACGAGTGTTTCCATCGTACGTTTAAAACGGGCACGAATAATTTTAACGTGGAAAAAATAATGAATAATATCCGGCAACAACGATCACGTTAGTCGTTAAGTATTTTACCAGACAATCGAAATTTCAACGTTTCAAAAACGTCTAAAATCGGACTATCGAATTGTTATCTCACCCGGCCCACGGATACCTTTTTAATTTTTGAACGTGGCCCGAAAGTTAAAAAAGGTTATCTCGACCGCTCCGTATATATATATATAATATATATATACACGTACAATCATACGATCTCTAACAGCGAAAAACAATTAGGAAGACGAATATTATTTGAGTACTTTTAATCTATTCGCTATGCCCTCTGAATCGCTTTTTCGGTCGGTATTCTTAATTTTGACAATTTTAAAAAACGCGTAGGTTAATCGTTTCGTTCGCTACGTCTTACGTAGTAAATCACCTATCTTACACGAGTAACGTAACTTGAAAATGTTACGACACTCTGTATTACGTAATTGTTTTACAAGTATAATTAGCTAATATATAGCGTAAACGACCTTTCGAAAGGCATTTTTTTAATTTTTTTTCTCTCGACGACCAATCAAATTGCCCGTCGCCGTTTTACTGTGTTTTTACGTGTTACGCGTAATACTCGATCAACCGTCTTCACATCGCGATTCGCAAAACCCGACCGTAATATTCGACGGAAAATAATCGTAACGAAATCGAAGACTCTAGGCGTACACAATAGGCCCAGTTTAAATAAAATATACGCCCGTTGTGACAAGGACTGGAGAAACACCACTAGCGACTTCGGCGGTGTCTCGTTTACACGTCGAAACGCGTAGTTTAATAACGCACCGACCGGAAATACGTTAAACGGAAAGACGCCGAGATAACCGATCGATACAAGTCGTCGGATCTTTGTTTTTAATTTCGCCGTCGTTCGGGTATATTTCGACGAAAATCGATCGAGCGACACGTCGGGACCCCCCCCCCCAGTAATATAATCGGGCACGAGTGGCACTCGTAATACGGGCGAGACTAGTTTTCGACGGCGCGACAAGTCCAACTACCGATTGTTGAACGTTTAATACGAAGCGAGATATTTCGACCGTCGTGAAAATACGCGATCACGCGCTCTTCGACCCCTAAAACCCGTACACGAGAGAACAAAAACAAAATTACGCGACGACAAATAATCGTATTCGAAACGTATCGTCTCGCGAATTCGAATCGAACCCGCGGCCCTCCTCCCCATGTCACGGAAAACATCGGCCGACGAATTGAAGCCGCGTTCACTATTGGCGAAGGTCACGGCACCCCCGTTCGAATAACTCGAGAATAATCGCGTAAAATAAAATTTCGAATCGTCACGGCCACCGCCACCACCACTACTACTACGCTATACCATTTTCGGAATAAGAACGCGCCGCGCTCGACGAAGAAATCCTCGGATCCCCTAGCGAGCGCCAAACGTTCTGTGATTGGACATTAATTATCGGTTGACATCGTAGTTACGACGACAATTGTCATAGACCCGCGCGCGACTATTACGCGGAGTACTAAAAATATCACACACGCCACCGGCAATGGTTAAGGTGGAAAGGGGAGACTGGTCCGTCGTCCGTAGTTTTCTTATTTTGGAGAAATGGTGTACTACGGCCCGTTACTTTACTACGTTTAGTGTTCCCGTAAAACGACGGCAGATGCGACAATACGACGTACGGAATAACGTTTCTGGTGGTAATACGGGCCGCTCTCCTGCCGTGTATTTACCGTCGGAAATTCTACCGTCCGCGCGCGTCGTCCCTCATCAACCCGCGCACCCACTTAGGGTTACCAGCTATACCACACAATCCATCGCGCCGGCCGATTCCAGACAATTGTCGGGTAACAAAACGAGCGTAGAGTAATTTCGATTTAGGGAAATCGAATTTTATTTATTTATAAATTTTAATTTTATTTAAATAAAATTTCGGAAATGTATTCGGCATCGAAATTCCGAGATTTGGGGACCGAGTTGGCTACGACCAACAAGTGTCCGGTGTATCTTGACGTTAGATGTACGTTGTTCTACACAACTACGAATCGCATTCAGAATATTCAGTACACACACACACACACACACACACACACACACACACACACACGACGGATGACTGTTTCTCGATTACGCCGTGGCATGACGTCGAGCGTATTTTTGATCAACAACCGCGTAAACTAATAATCCACACAATAAAAGAAAAACGACGTACGTCTTATAATACGTTTTTATTCGTATACGTTTTTATGACACGTTTTAGCGCTATTTTTTTTTTTGTAATCGGAAAACCGCGAAATATTTACTCGGTACGCGGCATAATTGAAAGGCAAATTCTCGCTCCAGGTGTTTTCATTATTATATAATGCAATTTCTACACGTGTACTAAGGTAATTATGTCTTCAATCACATACAACGAAGTTTACAAAAAAAAAACATTTGCTTCTCTACAGTTTACACGTCGTACCATAAATATTAAGTACGAGATGTTTATGTACTAAAAAACCGTATATAAATAAAAACATCAAACATCAAACATCACCCACACACACACACACACACACACACACACACACACACACACACACACACATCGCGTCGTAAATATAAACTGAAGTTACGCCGAATATTTGGATTTCATTCTTATTACACCGTAAAATAGCGACTTTTACAAAAACCGAAATACAATGCGCTTAGTAGTGTTGGCTAATAGAATATTTTAATATAACAAAATGGTACGAACTGAATTGACGTAAACTATACTATAAATTTGAAGATTTTTTTCCCTTCAAATTAAATTAAAAGTTAAAGGTATATATTAAATATATTATACATTAAACCTTAATATATAAGATACATATAAATTATGACTTTCGGAAATTTAATAGTTTTTAAAACATTTTTAACACTCATAAATTTATTGTTTACTACTTTTGCATAACTACCATTTTAGATTTTAATCTACTGATGGTTTTTATTGGAAACTTTTTTATCATAATAATCTATATATATATGTTCTCCATCAACTCTATAATGTAATAATCAGAAACTTCTTATACTCTATCGCACTAAATTATTTCTATTTCAAGTAAAATAATAGAAAATATATACGTTTATCTAATTTTCATTTCTCGAAGCAGTGTTCTAAAATCCAAACACAGTTAGTTTTTGAGTAATTTTCTAGAAAATTGCAACGCAAAAAACTCTTCATAAAGAAGGTACACATTTTGTGATTTTTCGAATAGAGTTAATTTTTTGTCGATAAATATACTGAGAAGGTCCGAAAATAATAATTTACGTTGAATTCATTATTGTAGTCATAATAATAAATAACGAACAATGTGTATAAATACGCTCATATTGAAATTAAAGAACATATCCAATATCATATACGAGTCGTTTTATTTTTACGAGTCATTATTAACATATAATTTCATTGGAGCGAATTATAGGCATACAAAAATAAATATAAAACTAAAACATTCAAGTATCAAAATAAATATTTATTGCAGCTCAACATTTTCATCCAACATTTCTGTCACAAATTGTAGAAGGCAAATAATAATTCACACTGCTTTGTTATACAATTTTCATAGAAAATAAATATCAAACTATTTATGTACATTTCAAGAATTCGTGTCATTTCAAAAATAGGTGTAGGTACGTCCACCACAAGGAAATTATACGACGGATCCATCGAATAAAATTATAATTATTATAAAAGTTGAACACGTAAACCAGAGTTTTAATAATATTCAGTAACGTTTAAGCAATTTTTTTCTCTCGGAATTCAAAAGGTGGCTTTGACTTTTTCCAGTCGGTTACAAATTTGACTGACGTCACGTTCGATTTCTTTACATTTTAAGGAACACTCTCCCATCCAGCTCGCCTCGCCACTTCTATGGGACTAAAATTAAAAAAAAATCAAACACGCACAAAATGAAATGCCAAGTCGCATTAAATGTAAACGGGCTTTTAATATTTTTTTAAAAAACTTACCTCTTCAAGATCACGTTTCCAAACATTACGACAGTGGCCTGTACAAATGGGACAAGGCCTCTCAAGAGAATATCCCCCACATTCTAAACAATCGAGTGAAACGTGGTCTTGTTCCCAGTTGACTCCACAACTAAACAATCAAAATTATGATTACTAATTTACCGTTCGTTTATATTGTAAAGAATTGTTCAGTATACTTAATATTTACATAACACACTTTGACGAACTATATTAATTATTAATCGTTAATATTCCCTTACAACTTGCGCGTCATTATAAATTATAATACGTCAATTACGCGAAATACATTTCAATAATACGTTTACTATTAATTTGTCACATTTGTGCGAATTTTCAACGAATGGTTCCACGAATTACGAAATGCACGACGATTCGGTGACAATCGCTAAAACCTAGTCGGACCTTTCGAATTTATGAAACTTGATGCATCGTGCTTACGTACACGTTTCGTGTAAACGTCGAAAACTAAATAGTTGTGGGGAGGGGGGACGCGTGTTTACGTACCGGAAACAATATTTGAAAACGCCTTTAAGTTCCTCGAGGGTTACTGCCTGCTCAATATCGCTGACTAAATTGATGTTGTCAAGCATTTTGTCGTTAATATTCCTCAGAGTTTGATTGTTCATGGACTGGACACTGGTAATAGACATTTCGTCTGTGGGACCGTTTGCTAAAAAAACAAAGATTAAAGAACGTACAATTAATTACTTAACGTTGGCCAGGCCGTCGGTCATTTTACGCAACGTATGCGTGGTTCAATAGACACGGGCGACGACGACAATAACACGTACATAGGTAGTACGATAAGACTATAAAAATAGTCGCCTAATATTAGTAACGCGTACTATTTTTAACTATCTTAAAATAGATATTTGAAAAACGTCTTCGTAATAATAATCCCTATACTTCCTCGGTACCTACGGCAACCTCAATGGCCGATATAAATATATATATATATATATAAATGTGTACGATAATAAACATATTTAGACCGAAAGTTGCACGTTGTTCACGTTCCGAGTAGAATATTACATACAAATCAAACGATATAGTGTATTTTTAAAATCGTCGATAACAATAATCGTTACTGTAATTGTGTTATATTTGTGTGCGCGTAAATCCGTTCGTCGGGAGAATATAACGAATAACAACGGACACGCGACGATTAAGTTAGACGGTGAAGGGATAGAGGGGGGCTCTTTCACGACCACCGTATTATATTTTACCAATAAACTTTCGTCTCCCGGGAGTCTTTTCTGAACGATATTTCGGCTAAACGACACGCGAATATCGATTATAATTGTTTATCCATTATAACGCGCGATCGTCGAATCCTTGACTGCGCTGCCTTGAACACTATTATTTTATTGATCGGCGAGTAGGAAGATATACATTAAACGCGTGGATCGAAGTACGAACGTTGTATTTTAGCCGTTAATTAAGTATACATACATATATAATCCACATATTCTCTCACATTTATCTAGAGAGCCGAGTACACATACACACGTACTAATACACACACGCACTCACAATAACGTAAGGACATTCTACTACTACTACTACTACTACTCTAACCACAGACTATTTTACCCCGGAAAGCATTGACGGCCAATCCTGATAAACTGGTCCACGTGACCTTCATATTGTTTTACACGTTGTTTTCATTTAGTTAAGCGGTCTGTGTATGTCCAAATGAAAAACCGCGTACGTAGTAATACGTATTTAATATAATTATTAGTAAACGTCGTATTATATTTAGTAACTGCCTACGTATAGACACACACACACACACACACACACACACACAATTGAACGACGTTCCGGGAACAAATTACTATTCTTATTACAGTTAACGTTTCGTCATTTTAACGACGCATAGTAAACGTTCAGATTATAAGATTGTCGCGGATCAGATCGCAGGTCTACAGAAGTCTGGAATAACGCTTTTGGTTTCCGGAATTAAATTCGAAAATATTTTAAATATAAACAAACAAAAAAAACGGACTACGTGTTGTCCTACACGTTCTTTTGACAAATGTTTGCTCGTCCCGCACACAACGACTTAATTGGATCGTCGAACTCTTGATAACGAAACGAATGAAAAATTCGAGTCGTCGTTATCCGAACTACTTAAAGAAAGCGCTACACGATTATTAATTAACGCGTTAGACGTATGGCGGCTCTTATAACGGCCACTGTTAAATATATCTTAAGTGCGCCCGAATACAAAGGACGATATTTTAAAACGCGAGTACCCGCAACTTAATTTATTATCTCGCCGGCAACGTACGAAAATTCGAAGTAAAACACGTGAAGCGTTCAATGGAATGACACGACGGTCGTCTTCGCGGAATATTAATCGAACGGAAAGGCAGGCTGTTCGTCGATTCATTCGATCACGTTCCATCTATCCTCGGACTTTTTTCGCGAAAGTTATTTTAAGCAAACGACACGTGCCTTGACAATATGTGAGATACATTTCAAAATGTGTAAACGACCTTCCTGCTCAGACGAGCGCATTCACAGGAGATACGTGACTGGAGGATATTATTATTTTGCTCGATAGGATTAATAAGCGGTTTTATTATTTTATTATATAGTATGGGATGTGCATGAAGTAAATATGCTCGATAAAAACAAAGAAACCGATTATATAATGAACAAAACTGTTTAAAAATTATTAACTACTATAATTATTGGATCACCTTACGAAAAAAAAATTTTTTTAACGCAATTGGTTCATAGCTTAACGTAATATCCGAAATTCTGTGGTATAAAATATCTTTTGAAAAATAATCGGAAAAAATTCGTTAAACATCACGAAATTAATTTGACCGTCGAACTCGATAATTTTTATAAGATACGGATTTATTCCGTAAAATAATTCCCGTAAATTAATTAATTATTCCGTTAAATTTTAGAATTTTGATTAAAAGCTAGAATATATTGAAATTGAAATGAATGGAACGTTACAAGTTGCGAATGATAATAAATTACTACTACGTTAAATTATGACATTATAGATACGCTTTATTATGAACAGATGCGTTGACGACACGTGAGTGTAGTAATAATTGTAATAATAATAATTGTTTAACATCTCGTAATGTCAATATTTTCGTTAAGAGTAAAAGATTTTTGTAAAAAGAATTACACAAAGTTTATTTAATTTCCTGAAACAGCGGCAGTAGTTGGTTTTCAAAAATAAACGACCGCCTTATCGACTTTCTTACGAAAAATATTTGTTAGTGTATAGACTGAGATTCAACATAATTTTACGCCGTAAACAAACGTTTTTCCGCATTTTTTAAAAGTCGAAATATTGTATTTAGACGGTCTCTTTTCGCTATACTATAGAAATCATTAAGGACAGTTGGTCGGCGTATCGTCGTAGTTAAGTACCGAAAGGTTGTCTCAACTGTTACAACGATGTTACAGGAACTCCGCCACGTCACGTCGTATTTAACAAGAGTTTATCGTCGCCACGTGGATAATCGTCGTGGATTTTCTCCTTAGAAGAAATTGTCGGTTATTTTCGTGAGGAGCGAATTAAGTCGAATTCCCATCATTAATGGTATGTTTAGGTCTTTTACTACTACTACTACTCGAGAATTAAGTTGAATAACCTTGAGAATGAACACACGCGCTACGTGTATGTATAACAACAATTTGTGCGCGGCGGCGTTTCTTCCGATTTGGGAATTCTCATGTCGTTGTCGGGTTTTACCCTAAACGTAATTAAAAAAAATTACGCAAACAAACGTAACAATGATATTGTATATTTGACGCGTATGAATAACGCGGTGGTTATGATAAACGTTATAATACGATGTCAATCGAAACGCGCCTACTGGATTAATCTAAACTGAATGAATGCGATAATGCGTCAACATGTATACCCATAATATCGTATCTCCGATACGTTATTTTCACAGATCAATCAAATATAAACGAATTTCACGTTAGCGTTTTACCGTAAATACCTCGTTATATATTTTCAACAAACAAGTCGCATACCGCGATCTTGTACACTCAACGATTCTACGCGATTAGATACGTGACATACGTACGTACACGCTCACATACACATCTTCTCAACATTTTTGTAATACGAGCGTTGTCGTCGGAAACTCGACACGCCGTAGGTATGGTGTATTTTTTTAGATTGTCCTTTGGTTTTTAAAAACGTGTTTAGAAGGATTAGGTACCGAAAATCCCCCGAAGAAACGCACGTTTATTTTATAATAGTGGGCAAGGCGCGGGTTTTTGATGAAATACATTTTAATTATTTCATTGTGTACGTCCGATATATAATGTGTCTTTATCGAGAATAACGGCTGCCTTTGTTTAATTGTTTTTTGTAATTTCACCATTTTTTAGAGGAGTAAAATAATTTTTCGAACGCGCGTATTAAAAAATTGGAATAATCAGTTTCAGTGACTATATCGATCCATGTTCGTTAGGACGATCGCGGCGAACAACGTGTATTATATGGATAATTATTTTAACAATTTTACGGACAAAAACGCGCATTTTCAATTTCGCAAAAGGTTATTTGGATAATATATTACACCGAAATGACCGACACTCTAAATAAAACCGCAAAAAAGTTAAAAACATTAAAACTCTCGGTTTAAAAAAGAAAAAGAAATCCAGTTTGCGATCCTTTCGGGCAGCGTTACTTTTATTGACACCTAAATTTATCAATAAAATATCCGGTTTTTCCTACGCGTTTAAGGAATTTCCAATATCACGTTAGTTGGCAACAATAAATGTACGCAACGTTCGTCTATCTTGTACTGTGGAATACCCATATCCGGGTGATACGCGCGTGACCTTCGGGATTGGCGTTCTTCCAAATCGATAGTAATAATAGTAATAATAATAATAATAATAATAATAATAATAATAATAATAATAATAATAACAATATCATCTCAGTCACGGGTACTACAGACATGGACGGATTCGTCGTCGCACGTCAGATTGACAACGACATTTCATCGTACTTATTATTTATATATCGGTTTCGGTGTCGAAATAATAAGCTCCATTTTCGATATTATTTCCGTTTATCGATTGTACTACAAGAGGGACAAAAAAAAACGATGACGAAATTGAACGAACGACTGTGACTACTCGGTGGAACAATAACGCGTCTGTGGTATACACTACACACACACATCCCCGCTAGTACGCCGACGACACGTAATAAATAACGACAATCTGCCACCGTCGCCGCAGCTCCTAAATCCACTTTTTACGTATTTTACGAGCTTTATAAATTCGAAGTTGTTCTAATTGGCACATAAAACGAACGATAAAACAAAACGCGACGTTCCCACAATAACGATTCCTGTATCTATGCAATACACTATTGTTGATGATAAAGACAGGCAAGGTTACTATTTATTCCGTGCCGACTTCGATATGACCACTACCGACACAAATTCTTCGAAGGTGGAGTCATTATTTGTTCGAGATCGTTATTCGTTAATATTATTATTAGTGACCGCGGCATTGGACGAACAACGTTATTTTATAAATCAATGTCAACATTTCGGTAGCGGCGGTATGATTTTGTTTGGTTCAATGAAAACATCGCGCTTTATTACGGTGTATATTCAATAGCGGACGTCCATCAACGTACGCACACTATATACTACTACGACGTACGTTGTACACAACGATGTATTCGTGTTATTACGGGCCTAGAAAAACACCAACACGTACGTAATAGGTAGGTAGGGTGTACGCGTTTTTCGGTGTTCGGAACGCGATCGACGAATTATTCGATTTTTTCGTCGAATATTCGTTCGTTTAGTTCTACGGAATAGCGCGCGACTTACGTGGGACAAAACGTCAACGGCGATACGAAAATAAATCCAACGACGAAACACGGTAGTTGTTAACGCGCGTTGCCCGTCATTTAATAGAAAGTCGTCAAATATGAAATCTCAATAGGCCGACGTTGAACGAAACGTACGTGACCGACCGGTTACTACTCTCAGTTAATTCCGCTGTATATATAATAACGAAATTAGAGGGATAGTTATTACAATCACGGGTATAAGGCGTAATACACGGGTGTGTACGTACACGATACACCGCCGAATATTTATTTATAGCTTCTAAATACGAAAATTCTCCTCCGCGTCCAAAATACCCGTCGACACAATTCCACCGACGTATTATAAAATTAACGAATTTGTCGAAACCGTGTCTCGAACGAAGTATCAACTAAACACAATTTCCTATGGGGGCATACGTAACGCCGCGCGTCAAGATCATAACATCTGAGCATTCCGTCGTTAAAAAGGATACATAAAACCGACACTAAAAGTATGGCACAATCTTGGATTGGGCAGCGAAACGACTGTTAAAAAATGTTTAAAACGTACCCGGAGAAGCTGGATAATTGTATTATCAACCGATTTAGAAAGTGCGTGACGAAATTGGTTCAAATTGCACAGTATTTGGAACAACAACACGTACATAAATATTAAAACTAATGTAATACGACCGTTTAAACTAATAACTAAACAAAAAGCGATTTACACGTATACTTTTAAAGTTATTCGTTCGTAACTTACAAGTGGATTAGAGTTTTTGGAATAAACGAACCAACTAAAAATAATTATAGATATAAGGAATGTATACTTAAAATAAACTAAAATTGTTGTTCATTTTTTAAAATATTTTTCACAATACGCCGAGTAAATAATAATGGAAGGTCGTCAAGTATGTATTTATGTTCTTCACAACGCGTACTTGCACAACCTCGAAATTTGACGAATGAATGACCTCCCAGTAAGAAAGCGGTTAAGAATATTAACTTCCCACTGTTCAATCAATAAACTACGACGGCAAGGAAGTAGGATGTCAATTACCCGTGTATAACATACACGCGTGTATTGGGGTACGATATATTATAAAAACAATCGCAAAGGTCAAATGTATTATTATTTTTGAAACATTATCAATTCGTCATATTATAGTCGTCTATTAAAAAATATACTAAACGTTCGCGATTAAATTAAACGTAACGAATAGTATCTTAATATATACGAGTATAGGTAAACGTTTATAGTAAATGTAGAGATTTAGGTTAGACAAATACGATGTTAATGCGTTGCATACTCACGTTTGATTTTGAAACGAAAACGGACACGAATTCGACTGTAATAGTCTGTTATTTATATTTCTGTCGTAGCGTCGACGATCCTCAACGTACCGCGAGAGAATCGTTATACAAAACTTCGGGAAAATCGTTGACTGAACTATCGGATATAATCGATGCACCGTAGTAATATTTCGTTGGGAGGTTCGGGCGCCGATTAACGAAAACAATCGGAAAAAAATATAATAATAAAAGGCCGACAAGAGCGTTGAAAAACGACGGATATCGATATTCGAACGCTCTTCTTCGGATCTAATTAACACCGGCGAAAAGACGACGCGCACGATCAGACGGACACGGACATACTGTTCTAACTGTTGCCACTGGTCTGTAGCTCACTGCTCAAGTCGTCGTCACACAACCGAAGTATTCGCCGTTAACGTAACGCTACGCAGATATTCGACGACGCGACGACGATTAGGTTTAGTACGTACATAGGTAAGTAGGTAGGTAGGTAGGGAGAGTACTGCACCCGCCGACCCCCTCCACCACTCGTCGTGCCCACCATTATTTTATCAAAATTCTCGTACACACACAACACATACGCGCGTACGTATATTATTGTTGTTTTTTAATATACTACCACTACCGCGTGTGTACGTAGGTACGGACAATGATGATGGAGTAACAACCACCAGTAATCGGCGGTACCATGCGGAATTATTTTACCGGGTACCCAGAATACCGACGGAAATCGAGTTTGACTGGTACGCGGACTAGTGACATTTGCGATCTTACACGGTCGTCCTTCAAACAAAAACCTACGCCTATATATTACGTTTATCTTTTAACGAGTATTCTGATTTGTTATCTGAAAACTAGTCGAGTTTGCAATTATGTGCTTATACACGTGTCGATGACACGTTTGAGATACGAACTAGAATATTTACGAGATTATGAACGTAATTAATTATAATAAGCGATTAACGAAAAAGAAAAAACTAATATAATAATAACGATCTTAATAATGTCTTTTTTTACTTTTGAACTATTTTTTCCCCATTTATACGGTGTTCGAGACAATTTAATAAATTCGTTCCTTTTTTTATAATACGTATTTCGATAAATCGTTTAGTCAGGCGAGATTTTATTATATTTTTTTATTTAGCATAAACGAATAAAACCTCGTACGGTTAATATAAAGAACGGCGATTTTTTTGCAAACGTTTTAATCTTAAGAATATATTTAGCCGATTGTCCCGTGTTCTATCCATTTTTAGATCGCGTAATATTATAACATTACCAATTTGATTAAAACTTCCCAATCAAAATACATTACGAACAATGTAGGCGATTATTTATAGCAAGAACATAGTTATATTCTTCCAAAATATCGATAAAAGACGTTCATCAGAATTATAAACGTTTCTTTTGAAATACTATTAATTTTCGTCATACTACGTACCTTGTATGTAGTTAAAATACAATTGAATAAACGGATATTTTATCATCGACTAGTCGATAGAAATAAATTAAATCGGTAATTACTAATCACAATCCGATGAAGCTGATGAATATACAGGACTTTTTACGATTTTATTAAAACTATTCTACGTACATTTTAAAGATTTACGTTTTACGTTATATAAATACTTATGTTAAGAAAATTTAATAGAAATTATAACGGAAATAAAAATGAAATAGTAAATCGTTATATTTGTTTGTCTACAAAAGATTAATTCGTTGACATTTAACTGTGAAAAATAATTAGTTATTACTATGTGGACCAAAAATGTTAATACAAAAATTTGAATACTTTAATTTATTTAAACGTGTAACTTTTATTATTTTGACTGACGATATTTTCGTGAGGATTAGGTGGAAATTACCTATATATTTTTGTAAATCTCATTTTAAATATCGACGTTATTAGACAACGAAAATGTACTTATATATATATATATATATATATACTGATATTGTACTTTAGTTGAAATAACAAGAATATATACGGTCGATTTAAAAATACATTTTTGATCATATAATTTTATTCGGTTTTGGGTATATACAAAATCATTTATTAATATAATGTATATTGTTACTGACGCGAACAAATGTCGATACTAAACATTTCCAACGGATAAAATTTTAATTACGACGACTAAGTTTTTATTTTAATCATATTCAGATAGCCCATATAGGCTTATTATTTTTCAGTTAAACATCAAGTTTTTCCGCTATTTACTTCATCAAATTTGAATATCCTTGGGTGTATACAATTTACGTTCTTATTAAATCTTCCCACTCAAAATATTTTAATTTAAGTTCGACTGAATGAGATTGGAAAAACCTAACATTAATTATAGTGATTTTATTTTGAATGTACGTATTGTACTCGTATTACAGACGAATAAGGAAATGGATCAATTTAATCTATAATAAATATTTTATTTACCGTTATTAATAACAAGCTTACGACCAGAGAAAAATAATTTTACCATAGATGTACTTATGAATAACAATAGAAATATTGAAGTTACAATATAAGTAGATTAAATAAGTCGTTAAATTCACTTCAAAATATAAAGCAAAATAATTTAATTATACGGTGTAAGTAAAATGTACTAGAAACAATTATTTTAATTAGCTTTTAAAAAAATGATAACATGTTTTAGTAAATACGGCGATTTCAATGTAGAACACTTATCTTACTTCGCTTTTTTTAGTATAAATATGTATAACATTATTATTTAGAATGGTTAAAAATATATATTAAATGTCATATACAGACAATTTTGAAAGACCCAGAATGTAAAAAAAAATTAGCGGTCTATGTATTTTACTGATAGGAGTACGTACAGCGGCAGTTTTGATAACAATTAAAAAGAATATGGAATGAATTTTAAATTCCTTTTTATTTTTGGTATTTATAAACAAATATTTCTCTAAATATGTAAAATACGTTTTTATCGTTCGTAATTTTACTAACCAAAATTTATTATATTTTTTTGGGAACATTGATTATTTTAGTAAAGTACCTACAAATAATATGAATACATTTACATCTAAAATCCAAATTAAAAATAGCTTTACTGTTAATAGTTTTTATCTATATTAAGTACGACCATAAAATCATTTTAAATGTTGTTTGTGCATTTGAGTACCTTCTCCAAGTTCTGAATAGTGATGGTTACTCAAAAATACACTTTTGCAGTTTGTGTAGAAATAATCGTAATCATTTTTAATATACATAAATAATAATAACACCAAATGAATTATTAAATATAAATTATAAGAAATATTATTTTTTACCATACAATGAACATAACTGCTTGTTTATCAACTTCCTGTTACACACATATATATATATAATTTAAAAATTATATTACAATTTATATAACTCATAAAATACAATAGGACAATCGACCCTATCGTTATTTACGAAATTGCCGCTGTTAATAATACTTTTTTTCAGAACCTTTCACGAAATGGTAGGTTGACTGTGACGACACCCGCAGTCTTACTATTAACGGAATCATGAGTGACAAAATTGGTAATTGATAAAATCGATATTTAGACTACCGATATAAATAAAAAAAAAAATATATATATATATATACACATCGAATTGGAATAAAATCTGGGAAATAAATACTGGCTCGTGCGTTACAAAAATTAATTACAATTACCCATAAAAGGCCTAAATTACTTAATAAATTAAATATAAGTTTAACTGCCAAACTATAATTGTTTAAAGAATATTTATTATTTAATAACAATATATACACATATCCTATAAATATTTTACAAATTGAACTATAACCCGCTATGCAAAACATGATGGGTAATGGGTACGGATGGGATAACTGGTATTACCACTACACTTAATATTCTCTAGTATGCTACTACTCTCCGGAGCACCAAACTACGCGGCCCGAATTGGCCACGATATATGCAACGATTTACAAATACAACTAGTCATTGCACGTCAAAACCAACCAAATATTAAATTATAGCCACGATGACAAGAGCAGCTCGTTTTCACAGATATACGTAACGAAAAAAACGAGAAGCGTACCACAGAAAAACGAACCAGTATTCGAACACAGCACACGACGAATGACTCGAAATTAACTATGTGTATTTCCGTGCGTTTGGTATTATCAAATAAAATAATTATCGCCGTTGATAATGCAATTATGTAATTATGAGATTATCTTGGTCAGCAGCGTCCCGCACTGTTAATCGCAAATCCACACAGTCGCGGCGAGTACTAACATTAAGCTCGAATATTGTTAGTAAAATTAAATTAACAAAATCCGTGTAATTTCTGAGCAAATAATGCTATAAATTAGAATATCAAATAAAAAATCATTGAATGCAACGTATTGTTCTTGGTTGTTCTAAATATATATATATATATATATATATATATAATACGTTATATCAAATATATAGAAGATTTAAAAATTGTTCTTAATTAGTGTAGTTCCCCTTTTTATTCAACTTATACATTGCTGACCTACCTACTACACTATTTACTTCAGAAGCAGAATTTGCAGATGACAAAATTATTTACACTTCTCAAAATGACCTACATACGGCCAAGCTTCTCCTACAAAATCACTTGGACAGCCTATCTTCCTGGTATTCTAAATGGAAAATTTAAATAAATAATATTAAATCATCACACATTACTTTTTCCCTCAGACAAGATGAAGCTCCCCCAGTCAACTTAAATGACCAAATCATACCGAAAGTCTCTAATGTTCGATACTTAGACCCAACCCTTGATAAACGTCTTACTTGGGCGAAACACGTTAAAAATAAACGTACCATTTTAAATCACAGGAAAAAATCGCTTCTTTATTTGTTAAGAAATCACTCCAAACTCAATCTTAACACCAAACTACTCTTTTACAAACAACTTCTCATGCCTATTTGGACGTATGGCATCCAGCTATGGGGTGCGGCTAAACTATCAAATTTAAATAAAATACAAAGATTTCAATCGACCACGTTACGTATAATAACCAAGGCCCCCCTTTTATATGTCGAACCATACTCTTCATACTGACCTACACATTAAACCAGTCTGAAATATCTACAATTACATACAAACGTTTTCGTTCACGTCTAATAAATCATCCAAACCTTTTAATCTCAGCTCTTAACTCAAACTCAATACCTGGAATTCCTTTAAGGAGACTAAAAAGAAGATGATGCCGGGACCTAAACTCACAATAATTATAAACCAAAAAAAAAAAAAATTAAAAAAAAAATGTATATATAGAAAAAAAATTTGTATATATCAAAATATTTAAAATCAAATCATAAAGTGTAATCATTTTCTATTAGCGTTATCTTTTAATTATTCATCATTTTAATATCCGTTACACGGAATTTTCAGAAAATACAATTTATAAAATGTAAAAATATAGAACAAATAATAATCTGACAATTGGTACAAACTACATTATTATGACAAATAAAACTACGATTAATATATTATATTACCAACAGAATTCATATATTTTTATTATTTTCACCAAACTTATGGTAGCAATTTCGTAAAAATGTAGACGAAGTTAATAATATATATAAATATATTGATTTGTAATAAATATAGTGTGTTTTAGTCAAAGGTAATTGCAAATATTTCTTAAGACAGTATATATAATTATTAAATTTTTGTAGTTTGTATACATACACAATTGATATTCAAATAACATTTTTAACACTGCTAAAAATAAATTCCAATAAACTAGATCTTGTATAAAATATTTTTTATTGTATCATAGTGAATAAAAATTCAAACAAGAGCGAAATATATTACTAAGTATAGTATTCACGTACAATGTGTTTTTAAAAATTTTCTTAAGTAATTTCGATAAAATTCCTACACACAAAAAAGTCATCATATTACATTACAACATTATTCGTCTTTTACAACAAATTACTAAATTGTATTCACCTATGTAAGATACATTATTGATCAATGTCATAGGACGCCGACACATTTCATTATTAATTAATTGTATTATGTAATATTTTTCATAAGCATAAGTATAAGTAATTATTAAAAATGTGTTTTTTTCAACTTGACATAATTTTATTAAAATAACAAATATCGTATTTGTTTACTACATTTATGAATGTTTTGATTGTTCTTTTGGTTTTTAAGTATACCTTGCATTCACGAAAACAATATAACTGTAGACTATAATTTATAGGGCAAAGATTTGGCATTTTAATTGTTAAATTTATAATTGCGCTAGACCACATTGAAAAACGGAAAACGTTGAGAAATACATTATTATTAATGAAATTAATTGTGTATCCAATATTAACGAATATTCAAACATTCGATGAATATTTATTGTAATATAATTCTAGACGTAATATTACCAAAAATATTTGTCTATTTTTTGGATAAGTATAACGTAAATAATTCAAATTTGTGCGGTTTTCTGGTTTAATTTGAAAATGCGTTTAGATTTCTGTTTATAAAATGTTTAGTAATGGGCTGATGAATACTAAAATTTTAAATTTGTACTTTTAATACAAAATTTATTGATTTATAAACGCTATGAACCACCGACTTGTCTGGTTTTTTCACTTATTATGATATTCAGTAAAACGTCACAATAAGTAGTTGGACTATTAAAACTTAAGCTTAACTATGCAAGGTACCTATCTATGTAAATGTATAAGGATAATTAATTACATGTTATTCACTTTATTTTCAACCGGTTATATTTTATATTTGCACATTATTGTTACATTAACAAGTGCTTCTAGTTTTAGTTTAGTTTGTATTTATAACGTAATAATACGTCATTACATTAATTATCTTACGTCATTCGTATTTTTCCCTATTAATATATATTTATTATATTTCACAAATTATGTATATGCCTGTTATTATTCGATTGTATTAGTTGATAAATTAGATGGTAGATAAACGATTTTTTAGAAAATTTTTCGAATATATTTTATATTACACGTTTTTACTGAAATTATTCGAATGGAAATGTATTCAAGTACAATATTATGTATAACCAGTAGCGGACGTTCAGATTTAACAGCTATAGTAAATAATATTATCAACAATGCTTATTTATTATTTTTCGATTTTGAGTTTATAAGTGTTTAGAAGATGTTCTTAAGCAAGTTGTAGTAGTTTTAATATGTTGAAATTATACTTTTTAAAGAATTACTTTCCAAAAATAAAAAATATTTTTCTTATTATTAGTTTTTAATATTAAATAAAGACTATTTTATTATTTGAACGTATTGGTATTACAGTACAAGACCTAAATAAATTAGTTTGTATAATATTTAAAAAAATTATAATACAATACTGTAGAATTATTGTCTATTGAATATATTAATAGTTTAGCACACAAATAATAAAATGTTTATCAATAAGCTTAAAACAAACATATTAACTTAAATCCAATTTGAAGTCTACAAGGATATTAAATTATTTAGAACTCTAGTTTTAAAAATATTTTTATAAGACAATTTTAACTACTTTTACATGCACAGAAAAATATTAAGAATTTGAACATTTTCCAAAATATGTATACATTTTTATAAATTAAATTAAAGGTCTAACATTTGGCATATAATACATTATTTAACTCTATAATAAATAACCTTAACCTTTATGACACTGTATTATATTCTTAGTATTTTACAAGACTTTATATAGTAATACAAAATATATTAAGATTTAAATACTTTACAAATTCATTACAAATAATTTATAGATTATTGTATTTACGCATTTATATATTTTTAAAAAATAATATAAAATATTTAGTAAATAGCAGAAAAAATTTAATTAATTTAATAATAACCCAGCACATTTTTACATATTTTAAGATTTTTTCATTAAAAATGTAGCATTGTATCTGAGTTCTCAATATTTTTAAATGTTTAAAAATATTTTATTTAAATAATATTTTATTAAAATAGTTATTTTAAAAATAATATTTTTAATTAAAATTAATTTATCAACAAATAGTAGGTGCACATAAACAAATTTGTATATGTTTTATTATTTCATCGTTGTACATTGTAGAAGCATATGTTAATTTGAATAAAGGAAAAATATGTATAGATATATGTGATTAATCCACTATTCTATATGCAATTCAAGTCTAAACAGTATTAAACTATGTACTACAATGATTAACTAGTACACTTAGTTTTGTGTTATATATTTTTATAATTAGACAATTAAACAATAATGTTTTTAGAAAACGTTCCTAATTAGAATTAAAACAAAAGTTACTTATTAATGGAGAATAATATTTAATAAAATGTTAATTAGATTAGTAATAATATAATCAATAATAATGAATACAAATAATAAGTAGGATAAATGTTAAGAATATGAAAAAACCAAAGATCAATAATCTACACTTAAAATTTAAAAACATACATACTTATATTGTTTAAATATGTGTATTTATATCTTAATTATAGAACCTGGCCATTTGGGTGATAATTTAAAAAATTACTGATGTCGTTGTGACTAAACAATTATCTTGATAAAGTTATAGAAAAAAAATATCAAATGACAATAGTTATACTTGATTACTCAAATATATAGTCATTATTTGCTAAAATAAATGCACGAGTGAATATTTCTCTTTGGCAATTTTGTATATAATAATTAAACAGTTTCGAAGAATTTGAAGAAGTCAATGTACCTCATAGTTAATGTAATTTTGTTTTGCTTCTCTACACAATAAATTTTTTAATTACACCACTATTTAGAATTAATGGAAATAAAAAACATTTCGTAAATCAGCCATAATTAATTTAAATGAATTAAAATTTATTCTCTTATGTGGTTTCATCTCTATTTATAAACAAAGGCAGTTCTTAATTAAATAGAAAATTGCTAATCATTCACTTAAATAATTAATTAAAACGCATCAAACTATAAATTTTTCAATTTAAAAATTGAAAATATTTCATTTTAGTACTCTCAGTCATTAAAAATACTATTTGTTTACAATACAGAAAAATTAATAATGGGTATTATATTATCCATATAGTATTATCGGTATATTTTACAATCGATTAGTTAAAAAAAATTACATAATAAGTTAATATTTTAATATATAATATTCATAAAGTAAAAACAAGGACTAATAATATTTTAAGTTTATATTATAATCAAGTTTTAATAATAATCATAAATATAATATTTAATTTAACCAAAATGTTATTCATCAAACTAGACACACAACTTCAAGAATAACAAGATTTATTTAGGCAGTATATCTCATTAGTCATTATAATATAACATTTAAAAAAAAAAAATATATATATATAGTTTAATTTAAAATTATCTATCAAATGATAAAATAAAGTACATTCATTATAATGAAGTTAAAGTAAATTTTATATTTTACAATATCAGTGTAATAAAAATAATTAATAATTAATAATATAATACTTAATAATTTATAAAGTAGTAATTAAAAACAAAATAATAAATTTAAACAAAATCAATTATTGAAAGTTAAAATATATGTTTATATATATATAATATCGGTTGACCGAGCTTTGCTGGGTATTTTTCTTTTTTAGTAAATCGTGTTTTGTGGAAATTATATTTAAATATAGCGAATAGCGAAAAAGCGAAATGCCATATCTCGGTCAATATTCAACGGATTTGCGTTTTGTTTGCGACAATGAATTCGTCTCGTCGAGATCTTAAATATGAGTCTCAATTTAAGGGTCAATAATGATTAGAAAGTAAAAAAACTATGAATTTTGAAAAAGTGCTTCATGACCGCCATTAAATTTATATTGTAAATCTAATTACACCAAACGCAAGAATATCGTTGTATGCGTATTTGATAAAATGTTGGAATTTCTACAACAATTTTAACCGTTCGAACGAAATTTTTTCGTTTTCAACGTTTATATGAAAAAAATTGAAAAAGTAAAAATGAAACCTAGCAAGACCGATTTATCGTCCTTGAAACCCCCTGCATATTAAATTTCATGAAAATCGTTGGAGCCGTTTCCGAGATTCAGATTATATATACAAAAATTGCTCGTTTAAAGGTATTAGATATATATTTATTTATTTGTTAAATTGGGAAATTTATGTATTCACATAGTCAATTTCAAATTAAACAGTTTATAATGCTACTATAGAAATATAGGTAATAATATAGTATTTTTTTTATATTTAAAAAATATAAGCTAAGTAAATATATATATTGCTAATGCTAAATCATCATGTTTCAAAAATAATCCTGAGCTAGGTTTAATCCTGTAAATGTTACAATTTAAACAAATACTAGTATTTTATCAATTTCATTGTTTTTGCAACTGCTTTTTTATGAAATTATTACAGAGAAATATCGTCAATGGCGTATCTAAAGTATACAATCTGTGTTCAATTTTTTATAGTGAAACCATATCATTTTTAAATATTCTAAAACGTATTTTCTAGAAACGTAACATATTTTAATTTAATTATTTAGTTCTAAACAAGATTTCTTTCTAATATTATAAATCATAATTAATAATCATAGATACAAATATAAGTGGAATGTACCATTATGTAATTTCAAAAACTAAAATAATAATACAATAGTTTTACTCTTTCATTATATTAAATGTAATGCTAATTTTATTACAAATTATTACTAAATTTACTATTCTATCAATATTTTTTATTTTATCGATATTAAAAAAATATATGAACAATAAATTAATGTGTATTTCATCAATTGGAATTTATTATCTGTTAATTGATTTCATTAGTATAAAATACTTTTAGCTTGTACATAATATTTTTAACAAGTTGTATGCATTTACATTTTATAAATGTTTTATAATGTTACTATTATTTAGATGAGATTTTCAGGTATTAATAAAGTAAAATACCATAATTATTTTCACACAAAAAACATTTCACATAGAAAAACAAAATAGATAATTATTCGTGCTAGATGAAATTATCTGTAGAATATCAGTAGAATTTATTCATTTTATTAAAATATTTTGTATTGTTAGAATTTAAATTGATACAATTTTCGGTAAAAATAATACTGAGTGTGTATAAATTATTAATCCCTTCACTGAAAATATATTAATTTTAATTCAAATATTAGATGTATTTCAAAATAGTATTTTATAAAAATTATTAGAAATCATAATTTTTTTAAATACTTTATAATTTATAGTATTTAGAAGGTATACACTACAGTTATTTTGATTGAAAATATTGTTTGTAACAGAAAGAACCTTGCAAAATGTTATAATACATTTTCAGTCAAGAAACCAAATTTTTCTTGAAATATATAAAACTGTGTAATATTAGTGGTCTTATTCTAATATATGTAATTATGTAGTAAATATTAATTAATATTTAATAAATGACATTTGGATTTTGTTAATTTTCTGTAATTTTCATCGTTATAAGAAGTAAGAATGAAAACACATTAGTGTGTTAATATGCAAACATGAAGAGTAGTGTACATTTTCCAGAACAATTCAAGGTTTTTTTTTATATTCTCTTATAGTTAACTATAGAATTTAATTATTAAGATAGTAAACTTATCATTATTTAGATTTTAATATTTTGTTTATTAAATTAGTTAAAAACATAGTATTATATGTTAATCGGCGAACAAAAAATATCAAGTACAACCAGGAAAAGAATGCTAAAGGTTAAGTATATATCTAATTCTATCTATTGTTTATAAAACAGTTTTTTTATTCATCGTAAATAAATATAAACAATAGGTACCCACTAAAATTGTAGGAATCAAAATAATCAAAAATATTTACATAAATTCTAATATCAATAAGCATACTTATATTATGCGTATTTGATAGAAATAAGTAAAAATTTAATAAAATGTTTAGTAAATTAAAAATAAAAAACATTTAACAAACCTAAAGTATTATATATATATATACATATACATTTTTTTGTGCATCCATATAAAATAACATTTTAATATATTTTCTTATAGTTAATAATTAATTTTAGGTATAAATTCAATTCTTTGAAAGTAAATAGAAATTTAATACATACTATTTTAGATTTATTTTACACATAAATCAAGAAAAAAATTAAATAATAAGGACAGAATTCGCGAATAATTAATTTTTCAAATGACATACATATAAATGTTATATTATTAATATAATTTTAATATAAAATTGTTTGAAGTTTTATGAAAATATTTGAAAAAGAAAAATATATATTTTAATACACTGATTATTAAAATTTTTCAAGCTTACATTCCCATTTACACGAATTTTACTTGTTTAAAATTGAACTATATGAGATTAATGACTATCAAAAAGTCACTGACCTGACTAATATTAAATAAAACGGAACAAGTACATATACAACTAAATACTTCGTATCAGAATAATAAAATTGATGTTTTTTTTCTTAACTAATAATAGCGTCTTTATAAAAATATAATACAAAATATGAATAGATAACAGTTTTAATATGAATGTTGTACCATAATAATATACTGATTTTAAATATTGACCGAATGACAAATATTGATAAGTAAAAATATATAGTCTATTAACACATATATACAATATACACACACATTAAGTACATAGTATATACTGTATAGTACAATATAAATACAATATAAATTATATATAATAGTAATTGTAACATTTTTATTACTGTACGTATATTACAATGATATAATGTATAGGTAAAAGTAATATGTATTGTATAGATAATACATACAAGCATTAAAAATTTGGATCCTAAAAATAAATAATTAATACATGCACTTATTTTTACATTTATATTTTATTAATTTTTTACTAAGGATATCTATTTGATTTATATACAATTATATTTGAATATATATATATATACATATATATAATGACTTAATATATTTAATTTATTTTGTAGTTTTTATACATGTTAAATACAATTTTAATTAATTTTTCTTTGTTATTTATTTTTCCGAAATAATAATTTTTTTTACTGTATTCAAACGTTTTTATATCTAACTAGTTTTATGGACCATACATATTTATATACGTATTTGTTTTTAATATGTACATTAATATAAAAAATTCTGAGCAGTCAATACAATAGATACTAAATTATATTCGGAATACTAAAGAATTATTAGAATATACTTCGTGGAATGAATATAAAAATCTATGAATAATTTGCCTACATTTTACATATTTGCTAAATTATAAATATAATTCACCAAGTCAAATACGTAATCCTAACCTCATTTACATCCATAAGGTGGGTATAAATTACGTTAAATATAATATACCTTCTTTACAAATTTATTTAATAAATTATATATATGTATGTATATATATATATATACACATATAAATTTCGAAGATATGACATTAATTTAATAAAATAACAAAGGGCTCATACATGATGGTAACTTTTTACATACAAAAATACTTAAAAATAACAGCATTTTGTTTTTCACTCAAATTAAAACCAAGTAAATTATTTTTTTAATTGTAACTCTTTTATTCTAAATTCGATTATTTTTAAATAATATATTTAGATTTTTATCAATAATTGCAATAACCTGTATACACTTTTGTTTTAAATAAAATGGTTTATAAATGTCACAAATAATTATATGGTAGGACATAAGTTTATTATAACTATTATTTGAACTATTTCTAAATTAGTTCCATAAGCAAAGATTTGTTGAAAGATTATTCAAACATATATTTTATACAAATATGAATAATTTTTAAGTATGATATAAATAAATCATTAAAAACTATAATGTAAAATACCTATAAATTTTCATTATTGTATCTGTTTAAAATTTAGAGTATTATTTAAATTTGTTTTAAAGACAATATAATTTTATGACGAAAAAATATAATTAATATTAAAATATTATATTTGTTTACTAATTAACAGTTAGTGTCTTTAAAAAAAAAAAAAATGTATAAAGTTTATTTTTAATTCGTAATAATTTATTAGTTAATTACTTAAGAAAATAATATAATAATTATATTATTAATTAGTCAATAATCTTATATTTTTTATATGGTAAAAACTATAATTAATATGAATATACTCCTGGTTATACAACATGAATTAAATATACGCGTTACCTATAATAGTAACTGTTAAATGTAATAATTAATGTTATTAAAAACATTATCAATTAATCAGTCACGTGGAACTACACGTGAACAAACTACTATTAATTAAGTAAAATAACAATAAAAAGTTCTATAAGTGCGTATTATTGATATAATTTTGATACAGTCATCTAGAGATATTTAATATAATTACATGTCAGGTTAACATCAAATAAGGATGCATTACTATTTATAAATCAGTAAATATGACTTTATCTATGAATAAATACATTTTGAAAGACTTTAATTTAAATAATAAAATGTAGAAAGAAGACACTATTGTAACATAATTTTAATGCAAGTAACAGAACAAAATCTAATTTTGTGAAACTACAATTTTTTGGAGTTAAAATATAAATAAATTCTATATAGATACTATCAAACCATTGTTGTGACATCGTATTATAATAGTATATATTATATAAAAAATACATAGATTATAGATATTAAATAATATAAAGGAGATATAATTTATATATTTCCATGCGTTGGAGTATGTTTTTATTTTAAATAATTTAATCTACAGTGCACAGAAAATCAAATAGATTCTAAGGCATAAGTATTTGACATTTGTTTCACTTTTTTTAAGTCTATGATTTTTATTTCGTATTTCTAAAAGTAATAATAAATTATAATTATATTTAGAGGAAATAATATATATAATAATAATATATGTATAGAATATAATGATTAGAACTCAGCAGTTATAAGAGTTTAAATAACTAAAATACCTTCAATTTTTTTTTTAATTTATAATTATTGGTAGTAAACTATGTAAACTATATAATATAATATAACTTAATATAATAATTTATTAATAAAATATAAATCAATTTTATTTAAGTTCAATAAAATTAAAGTTACAAATAGAAATATTACACTCTTACATCAAATAACTAGTATTTTTCTTTTTTAATTTCTTTATGACTTAAAATAATATAGGTTATTTGACAAAAGAATTTTTAACAGAAAACTTAATTAACAACAATTGTAAATCAAATCCATGTTTTGTATATTACTGTTCAAATCGTACTTTTTTGTTTTTTTATTAATTACAAGACAATTTTATAAATGATACTTTAAAAATAAAATCTACACTTAATTTATGTTCTACAGAGTGATCAAATGAAACTTGTTGGATAAAACCAAATAAAAATTATAATAACGTCAATAAAATTAATATATTTACATTAATTTAATCACTATTATAGCTTATGTGATAAAATAAAAAATATGATACAATAAAAAATGATTGTATTTAAATACATTTTACTAAAATATTGATATACATTATTACAACACATAGAGATGAAAATAAAAGTATAAAATCTCGTTATGTGATTAATTATTATTGAATCATAATAATTTGTCTGGCAAATGTGTAAAATTCAAATTTCAAAAGGATAATTTTTGTATTTTTAATGTGGGATGAATTTGTTTATCATATATTTAAAATTATCTATTTAAGTAGTGTTTATTTTGATTATAACTAAATATCAATATATGGTTAAGTAGTGATCTATCTAAAGCTATTTAAAACAAAGCATCAATATAAAATACTTTTTTCGACGTAGTTTTAAAATACAATTGCTGCTCATTATTTACAACAGTACTTAAATTTAAAAATATTCTTTTAATTTTATAATAAAAATTATAATACTAAATACGTTAATATAAAAAACATAAGTTTTATAATATTAATTACATATTTACACGTTGGTAATCCATTTTATAATATACAAATTTACTAGGTCAATGTTATTAAAAGTAACGGATTGAAAGAATACTATTAACTAAAAATATGTTAATTAGTAATGTTATATCTTTGATAAAGTACAGATTTTTTTAAATTAGTTCAATAAAAATAAGTTTTTACGCAAGTATTTTTTTTTTAATGTAAGTTTTTAAATATAGATATTGTATTAAAATATGTAATAAGTCCTTGGCAAGAAATAAAAAATAAAATACAGTTACTATTGTATTTTAAATTTGTAAGTAATAAATAATGATAAATCGTTAAATTTAAAAATATGACTTTAAGCAGAAATTAATATAAGTATTGTAAATACTGACAAATGTT